>CAIGRB010092043.1:22674-36930 GCA_903798255.1 Fraxinus quadrangulata | reverse complement strand
GAAAATATTTATATATTTTTTTAGCAATCCAAACAAATTTTAATATAGATTATAAAAAAATTTATCCCAAAAAGTAACAATTTGCATGAAAAACAAAGTCAAACGGATTAGATGTAAAATTATATCAATCAAACACAATCAATTATAATTCTCAGTAAAATAATTTCTAGGCAATTCAATTCCCCAGAATTCATTTTCTTTCCACCCATTTTCCACATTTGCAATCAAACGAACCTTAACAAAAGGGAATAAAAGTTGTCCATCTTCAATTTATTAAGCATAAAGACGTCATTTTTTATTATAAATTCACATCTTAGGTATAGCTTAAACTCGTTTTTATCAAGTTTTTAATACTTGCATGATTTTATGAATATAACAATAGCGAAAAAATCTTTACCTATTTTAATACTATGTTCATGACCAGTGTATAATAAAATTAGATTTTTAGTAGATTTTGATAAATATTAATGAAATGTGTGGTTAAAATTTGAAATGTTGTGGATTTCATTAAATATTTTGTTAAAATTAATTATTGATTTTAACTTATATTTTTTAATAAATTTTAATCTATATCAAATAGGGCATGTTTGGAGCTTTCCTCTCAATGGTAATCATAAATCTCCATTCCATGCAAGCAATTCTACGACAATTCAAGTTAAAACTTGTGTCACGCTACATGACTCAAACCCAATTTTTGTTGGTACTTATAATCTAATCACTTCATATTATTTAGATTAAAGAACGAATGCCAAAAATATTAAAAACATCAAAGTTATGCAACGAATCAAACTTCCCCCCAAATGAAGAAACTGTCATAATTAAAGTAGGTAAAGCAAGAATGCTAGGTAGCAACTCTTTCTTGAACCATTCTATCTAGACTAAAACTAAGTGTACAAATATAGTTGTCAACCAATGTTGACAATCATGTGTTGTCAAAATATAAACATGTCATGTAGAAAACAGTTTTTTAAAATGACCATGCTAGGGTGCCCACCCCTTTGACACCCTAGTTGACAGACGTGGGGTGCCATTTGGCTATTCTGTCATCTCCTATGTCAAAGGGGATGTCACTTTAGCAAAATCCTTTTTAAAAAGTATGGATATGATGATACAAAGTCCGATGATGTCAATAGTCAACAAACATTGCACGTGTAGTATTATTTTTCCTATCTGATCTTGTGGGATTTTTGTTTATTATTAAATGCAACCTAAGTGGATGTGGACCGGGAAAATGTGTGAAAAAAACACTACTAAATTTCAACCTTTTACACTAATAATTTTTAGTCTTACCAACCAACTTAAGAGAAAAAGAATTTTTTTTGTCTGATTTCTGCCAACTTACGTGTATTTTGACTTAATTCTTACAAAATTTTACTATAAAATGCCACATACTATCTCTTCAATACATCAACACATCAAATTTACTCTTGTAAACTCCGATTAAAGAAGTACATTTACCAGAGAGGAAAAAATAATATGGGTTTGGGAAATGCAGGAGCCCTTGTGATTCTAGTGGCCATATCCATGTTTGGCATTGGAATGGCCAACAAGAATTTCAGTGCAGATTGGAATGGAAACTGGAATCACACTGCAGGCTGGCCTTATGGACACTGGAATGCAGATCAGACTTCGAAACGAATAATTGTTGGCGGTTCTGAGAATTGGCATTTTGGGTTTAATTATACTGATTGGGCTATCAGAAATGGCCCCTTTTACTTGAACGACACACTCGGTATGTTGCCATTTCGTTGTCCAGTTTACGTTTTAAATAATGAGATGTCAGTTATTTAACACGTACAGAGTTAGAATATTGTCGAATAAAAAGTCCATATTAAAAGGTTAACTTTGTTATAACATGCTTATTGTTTCCAATATCTAAGCAGCTGATATTTATTTGTTGCATGCATGCAGTATTCAAGTTTGATCCCCCAAACGACACCACATTTC
Source organism: Fraxinus quadrangulata (assembly GCA_903798255.1). NCBI lineage: Eukaryota > Viridiplantae > Streptophyta > Magnoliopsida > Lamiales > Oleaceae > Fraxinus > Fraxinus quadrangulata. The sequence continues at coordinate 34,983 of CAIGRB010092043.1, read as the reverse complement.
CTCACAGTGTACATCTACTGTCGAATTTCTGGAGTTTCCAAAATTGTGATTTGAGAAGAGCAAAGAAGATTGCACAAGTGACACAAGGAGGAGGAGAAGGTTTTGAGTTTGTGCTTAAGAGATGGCAGCCTTATTATTTTGCCTGTGGTGAACGCAATGGATTTCATTGCAAAACTGGGATGATGAAATTTGCCGTTTGGCCATTGTACCGTTAGTATTAACGGCACAAAATGGCTTCACACACACACAATTTCTTCAAGCTATAATTCTTTGCTCAATATATATTTTCTTTTTTAGTTCTTGCGAGGACTGGTTTGAATAATGTTTGAACAAATAAAGGATAGATGTCTGTCTTAAATAGAACGTTAATTTCATGTAATGGAGTTTTATGTTTTGTTTCCCTTTAAAGTTTAGTCTTCTTCTATGGAACAAGTTATTTAGAGCATAAATGTTATCATGAGCTGTTACATTATTTGACCTTTTTTGTGTTTATGTTTGCTCTTGTGCTCGTGCTTTATTTTCACTTTTGATACAAAGTTACAATCTTGTGCATTGTGATTAACAAGCGAATTACCAATTAAAGAGAGAATCTGGAAAAGGGCTAGCTAGACTTGTGTTAACTTGTGCGCATTAATATTGACTATGTGCTCTGGCCTGGACGCTAGGGTCCGTTGACTAGAAATACTGTACTTGTGGGGTGACTTCTCTTAGTTGAACGAATATGGAAAGATGTCGATATTGTTGGAATGAGTATGCTATGAAGGTACTTCGGTTAGAAATTCGTTTTTCAAATAATTATACCAATGAGAAGAATTGGACATATTACAAGATACCAAGATCAAAATGGGTAAAAATTTGGCATGAAGCATGGAGAAACCCATGTGCACGTATGGGATTACACCATGCACCATGCGCAGAAAAAACTAGCCATTAGGTTGGTTTTTTCATTTGACTTCTTGGTGGCTTTTCGTGAAAAATCATATCATTTCATGAAAGTTTGGCATTGATTCGTGAAGCATACATGAAAAAGTACACATGTGTGAAGAGTTTTTCCATTTCTAAAACATTAAATCAATCTCATACGATACTTGAGTGCCAAAAAAAAAAAAAAAGAGATTTTCATTCATCTTCTTTCAAAGAAAATTTTCATTCTTTTATATTCATGTTCTTTAAAACAGTTTTTCACTTTATTGCTTTGTGCAAAATTCTCAAAGGTTTGTCATATTGTCAGAAGGTTATGGATTACCAAATTAATGGATACTAAGTTATCGAATAATTATTAATTATTCGTTTTTAATTTTGACTCTATGTGCAGAATTAATCAATCAAAAACAATAAGTTACTTTTAATTCTTTCTAGATCAATAAGCATGTCCAATTATCCTATATTTAAATACAGTAGTAATAAAGAAAACAATAAATAACGAATAGCAAAATGATGACGGAGAAATCCCAACTGAGTAAAAACTCTGGGACCAAGCCGTTGCCTCCACTATAGATAATATAAATTACAGTCTATTTTAAGCCTAGCAAATTCCATTAGTTCCCACTGTTATAATTCCTGTAATCTCCAAAATTTGCTGTACCCACCAGCTTTCCGATCTTCTACAGTTAGATGCTGTCTATCCAACTCCACTAGACTTCCCGATCTACATCATGTAGCTTCCAAGATCTACTGTCTCCTTCCAGCTTCCTGATTTCTTCAATTGTCTCTTCCAAGTGGAATTTCAAAAATCTTAAATTCTTGTACTTGCAGTCCACCTTTCCCAATGCTCGACCGAGAGAGTACCTTCCTCAAAGTGTTAAGGAAGTCAAGTATTTTGGATTCACAAACCTTGATACTTTTCCAAAACTTGGTTGTCGGATCTCAAGAATGATATGAATGATTCTACCAATGAATTGTGTTATTGGATCTCTCAAAAGATGATATAAATATGTTTTAGAGATGTATGAGTATTATGAGTCGTGTAAAACTCTCCAAAATCGCAAACTAGGGTTAGCTACGTAACATTGTCACTTGGGCGAAGGGTCTGTTGCTCGAGCGACACTTGGGCGAGAAGCGAACGACAATTGTTCTATTTCTGTTGCTTGAACGATGACCAAGCGTGAGGCTAGCGGAATTCCAATACCGCTTCTTCCTTGTTTTCAAACTCAAACTCAAATCCTAGGCTACCTAACTTAACTATACAAATTGCACTTCACTTCTTAACTTTTACACATGTTTAATTAAGTCTTTTTTGTTCACAGAATTGCAATTACACTATTGAACCTAACATTGTCTAAACTATTTGTTGAAAATCCTAAAAATAATTTGTGTGGAGATAAATATTGTTTTTAAGAAAGCGTATTTTATACGCATTTTAGGCCTTCTTTTAGGCCTTCTTTAATATTTGGTTCGCGCTACCATTCTCCATATTCTCCTTTTCATATTTTTCAACAACTTACAATTAGCCATAGATTAACGGATGACCTTACTTAGGCTAGGCACGCATGAAGAGCATGAAGACAAGCATTAAGCTAAGTTGAGGAAATGATGCGCAAAAGAATTGCATTGTAGGGCATGGTAACCTCTATGCATCGGATGAATTTAGCAGAGTTCCTTTACAACAAATATGCTTTGAGAGGATCGTATATTGTGCATGAGCATGCAGACAAGATAGAAGTTGTGCATCTCAAATAGGCAAATGCCTTGGCATCGAGTGTAACACATGGATGCACTCAAGTGTTCATGTGCTAGTAAACTATGTTTGGAAAAAATAATCATGATGAAATTTGACAGAAGGTAGTTGAAAGGAGTGAGACTATTGTCACACAAGGTGCAAAAAATAGTCTTACTATGCAACTTAGACAATCGATCAGTGTCCGAAAGTCTTGTGTTTCATCAAGTAAAGGTGTTATTAAGTAAGCCCGTGTTTGATTCTCATTATTCCCACATTATAATGAGAATTTGATTTTGTATTAGTAACTTTTTAGAGAATGTGTGATTAAAAAAGAAAGAAAAATTTTGAATTTATGCGTGATATTATTTTATTAGAGAATATATTGTTGATAAGAAGAGAGAAAAAATGAATTATAATTTAATGGGTACCAAACGTGGCCTATGTATTGGTACTATAAGATATTCTTTTGAAGAATTCAAATACGCCTTGGATAATTTTCTTATAGTGGAATGTTTGCAGATACTTGGCAAGCTCAAGACTTTTGTCTCGTATATTGTAGTTGGGTTAATACACTCATTGTTTTAGGTCTAAGTTTGTAATTAATAATTTCTAAATTTATAATTGGCAATTTTCATATTCAAAATCATAAGTTTTTGAGTTGTAATTAAAATCAAAATAATTGGGGGTTGTTAATATTGTCCTTGAAGGAGTTAAAGATATCAATATAGACTAAAGGGAAAAAGTTGGTTCAAAACCACTCACTGATTGCGTGTTGAGTGCTCAAAACAGGAATGCATACGCTCGTCTTGTGCTTGAGCGACAGACTGCTTGCTAGGCGCAAGACTCAGTGTTTCATGAGCGGTGTATGTATCCAGGAAAATTCTATTCGTGATTTTTAGCCTATTTTCTAATCCTATTCAACCTCAAACTCTTCATATTATAAATACCCAAGCCTAGTTCGTTCCAAAGGTGTGTTGAATCATAATTTTACATTAGAAATCACATTGTCGAAGATCCAAAACATAATCCTTTGATTTCTTGATTCAACCCCAAGATCATTGATTCATAAATTCATCATAAACATATTATTATTGGTCGATGCTTACATTTAGTCAAACATTCTTTGAAGATCAAATCTATATCCATATATTTCTTGCATCAGCCATAGATCAAAACACAGAAAGATCCTTGATCAAACACCAAAACCCTACCTCTGCTTACAAGATTTCAGAATTCTGAAGTTGGGAGAAGAAGCTCTTGAAGTTCTAGCACTTTAAAGCAAGTTCGTTCATGGTGATCCACAACCAAAGGAGTTCCTTGGTGATTTATAACTTAGGTGACCAGAGTCAGCTTTAGCAGTGTTTGGACTAATTGTAAGATAACATTTCTAGTGAATTTTAATGGCCGAGAGTATTTTTTTTTTTTTTAATTGTGAGAAGGGATTTTCCTCCGTGATCATACCTGGTGTTATTTCCTTTATCGCTTTTGATCTGAACGTTTTTGTGATTGTTTAATTTAGAATTTTAATTAATTTTAATCTTAATAATCTAAAAATAATAATTAAGTAACTTGTTTGTTATTTATTAATTTTGAACATTTTGGTCTAAATATTTTCCCAACACATTGTCACCAAATCTTTTGTCGAAAATTTATGTTAAAATTTTTCTATGGTGGACACTGAATTTAAACTTTGTTTTAAGTTGGCCACAATTAATTTGACTTAATAATGTGATGAGATGGTCTAGTTATTTGCTAGTTAGACTCATGTATTAGTTCGGTAATCAAATTAACGGATATGGATGAAATCAGTAAAATTTAACAATTATTTAAATTTAGAGACAAATTCGAAAAACAAAATAAACTTGAGAGACCAACTTGAATGTTCAACATGAACTTTCATTGAAAGTTAAGCAATGTGCTTTGATTTTAATCATATGCAACTAGAGCATCTTGTAAAGTTGAAATGAATTTGGATCCGAAGAAATTAAAGTTGAAATAAATTTGATACAATCCAAAGAGGTTAAATTCATTTCAACTTTATCTTGATCTTACAAAAGAATTCTATATACAAACGATGTTTCCGTCAAATGTGTCAAAATATAGAGTTCTTTAACTTTTGTATATAGATATATTATTTTTCTTAGTGTTATAGATACAACATCAACACCGTAAAAAGCAAAACACGGCATTAAGTTGAACAAAAAAAAAAAAAAAAAAAATTAATCTCAAATTTTCTAAATATACTACAATTTTGCAATCTAATTCTCAAAAAAATTTATAAACAAACTTAATTCTTGAAAATCTCCATATTGACGTCAACTTGCGTCACTCCGATATCATCCATTTTCAGGTAGAAATGCAATACTTCCGTATTATTTCCCGCGCAATGATGAATTACAGCCGCCTTTGACATGCTTATATTGAAAATACACTTTATTTGACTTTTTTTTTTTTTTTTTTTTCAAAGGCCCCAACTCTTTGAATTTTTTTTCAAAAAATAGATGGCTAGAGTTCCAGGCCAAACTGTTATGAACTAACCAACCCAATTGCAAGTTGATGGAGGAACGAGCCAATTTCTAGAATTAAATCCTTCTTCCAACCCGAATAGAATAGCAAAAAAGAATAAAAGTAGTCTTTTGACCTCATTTTTTGTAGGACAATATATGCCGGATCCACTCCCATTCACGCAAGCAAATTTCAATACGTTTGGAAAGGAGATCCGGATATATTGAAGTGACATTTATAGACGTGAGAGAAGCTTTCACGGCACAAGACAAAAATGTTCGGACACCGATAATATGATCAAAGGAGATTGCACATAAACAAACAATAACAAATAACTCAACCAAATAATATGGAACGAGTAAGAGAGAAAACCAAATGTATTTTTAATTATAAAGATTTGCTCTTTTTTGAGTGAATTTACAAGAGTTGGTTATTTATAAAGTTCTGACCGACGTAGTAATCGTTGGATATGAAGCACGTGAATTCATCTCCTAAGTCGAAACCTCGCATCACTCTGTCTACTATGCATTTAATTCATTGATAATGGGTCACCGCCTTACATCTTAAGTTAACAATGTTGACAATTATTAATATAAACGTTACATCAATCATTCCTAAATATCGCGTGCAGATCCATTCAAAGATAGCAAGTACTTTAGCATAAAAGAGAGTTTTGGACAAGGAGGGTGCTTCGGACGAGGCATAAGATAGTTTATCTTTAATTTATTAAGAATAAAAACTTAATTTATTGTTTTTATTATCAATTCACATCTTATTTATATCTTAAACTCATTTTTATCAAGTTCTCTATCCTTGCATGATTTTATACATATAAATGAAATGTATGATTGAAAGATTATGGATCCCATGAAATGCATGGTAAACATTAATTATTGAATTTCACTTGAAAATTCTAATAAATTTTATCTACACCAAATATGAGCATGTTTCAAGGTTTCCTCTTATCAATGGTAAATGTAAATCTCAATTCCAGCAATTCTCTACAACAATTTAAGTTAAATTTGTGTCACACTACATGACTCAAACCCATTTTTTGTCGGTACAAATAATCTCATCACTTAGTATTATTTAGATTAAGGGCGTGTTTGATGGATATTATTAAGGAAATAATGAATTTTAAAAAGTGATATGATGGAAAATATGTGGTTAAAAAAGTACAAAAAAAAAAAAAAAATTATTGTAGAAATATTTTATTGAGGAATGTGTGGCTGAAAATGAGTTTTGAAAGAATGTATGTTTAGAGAATGTGTGTCAAACATCGGCTAAATAACAATCCCAAAAATATTAACAAGATTAAATTTATGTAATGAATCAACCCATATAACCTTCCCCCGAAGAAGAAGAATTAATTGTCATATTTAATTGAAGTAGGTAAAGCAAGAATGCGAGTTAGCAATTCTTCTTGAGCCATTCTATCTGACTCTTGTGGGATTTTTGTTTATTTTTATCACAATAAATGGAGGATTCTTAATATATACTAAATAGGATTAATTGCAACCTAAGTGGATGTTGGCCTGGAAAATGTAAGAAAAAACACTTCAAAATTTCAACCTTTTACATTAATAATTTTCAGTCTTACCAACCAACTTAAGAGAGAGAATTTTTGTCCGATTTCTGCCAACTTACATGTATCTTGACTTAATCCCTACAAACTTTTACTATAAAATGTTCATGCTATCTCTTCAATACATCAACACATCAAATTTACTCCTGTAAAACTCCCATTAAAGAAGTCCATTTACCATAGAGGAAAAAATAACATGGGTTTGGGAAATGCAGGAGCCCTTGTGATTCTTGTGGCCATATCCATGTTTAGCATTGGAATGGCCAACAAGAATTTCAGTGCAGATTGGAATGGAAACTGGAATCACACTTCAGGCTGGCCATATGGACACTGGAATGCAAATCAAACTTCAAAAAGAATAATTGTTGGCGGTTCTGAGAATTGGCATTTTGGGTTCAATTATACTGATTGGGCTATCAGAAATGGCCCCTTTTACTTGAACGACACACTCGGTATGTTGCCATTTCATTGTCGTGTTTACGTTTTAAATCATGAGATGTCAGTTATTTAACACGTACAGAGTTAGAATATTGTCAATAATAAGTCCATATTAAAAGTTTAACTTTGTTAGGATGAATAACTCGAGCTCTTATATCTTTATTCTTGTTTCTAATCACTAAGCGTCTGATACTGATCTGTTGCATGCATGCAGTATTCAAGTTTGATCCCCCAAATGACACCACATTTCCTCACAGTGTTTACCTGTTGCCAAATTTCTGGAGTTTCCAAAATTGTGATTTGAAAAGAGCACAGAAGATTGCACAAGTGACACAAGGAGGAGGAGAAGGTTTTGAATTTGTGCTTAAGAGATGGCAGCCTTAACGCAACGGATTTCATTGCAAAAATGGGATGATGAAATTTTCCGTTTGGCCATTCTTCCGTCGGTATTAACGATAGAAAACAGCTTCATACATATACACACACGTGAACTTTCTTCAAGCTATAATTGTATTGCTCAATATATATTTCCTTTTTAATTTTCGCGAGGACTGGTTTGAATAATGTTTGAAAAAATAAAGGATAAATGTCTGTCTTATTTAGAGCATTAATTTCATGTATTGAAGGTTTATGTTTTGTTTCCTTTTAAAGTTCAATCTTCTTCTATGAAACAAGTTATTTAGAGCATAAATGTTATCATAAGCTGTTACATTATTGGACGTGTTCATGCTTGTGTTTTATTTTCACTTTTGATACAAAGTTACAATCTTTGTGTCCTGTGATTAACAAGTGAATTATAGATTACAAAGAGAATCTAGAAAAGGGTTAGACGTACGCAGAGGGGGTTGTTTTTGGCTTGGGGTTGAGAAATTGTTGTTAAGGCTTTGATGCCCTCTATTCCCACTTACTCGATGAGTATATTCAGGGTTCTTGTCAGTGTGCTAATATCCCCATCTTTAATCAGAAGGTTCTCATGGGGCGGAGATGATAAGAAGCGCGGAGTGGCATGGGTTGAGTGGTAGAAGTTATGTAGGCCAAAGGGTGCAGGTGGACTTGGATTGAGAGATTTGAAATTTTTTAACCAATTTCTTTTGGCTACACAAGGGTGGGGGCATTTAGGACCTATTTGGGTCAATTAAAATCTGATTTTAATCTAAATTAAAGTCAAGCAATTAATATTAAACACATCTCCTATGGTACCACATCTTTTCAACCACACATTTCAAAAACTTCTATCACAATCCACTAAAAATCTAATTTGAATCCACACCAAACACCCTCTTATTATTCCCTTGTCTGTGGCCGCAAGTGTGTTAAAAGGAAAATAATATATACGGGAAGAGTATTCTTCGTGCTGGAATTCCTATTGGGGCTTCTTTTCTTTAAGAAGTGTAATTTGGGGACGTGAACTGCTACAAGGTGGAATGAGATGGCATGCGGAGGGATGGAGAGCTGATCCATGTCTATATTGACCCGTGGCTTCCAAAGCTAGACTCCTTCGTATCAATTTATCCGCAAAGGAATGAAGTAAGCTGGTGACTTAGGATCTCACGATCAAGAAAAAGATTGAGAAATGAAGAGGAAGAGGAAGAGAGGAGAAAGAGAACAAGAGGGAGGGAAAGAGAGAAGAAGGGGAGAATATATAAGTTCTTTTTCAATATAAAAGTCTACATAAAACAATTGTAAGAAAACTGGAGACTCAAGAATCAACGATTACAACAACGGAAGAAAAAACGAAACCTAAAATATCAACCACACCAAGTAATATATCAGAAATTATAGGGCTCAGAAATTATCACATTGTACCCGTCTGTACGCAAATGAAACAGCCAGCAAAAAACCAACGAACCCTCAAGAAATACCCAAACAAGCTACTACAATGAACCCTAAGAATCAACACACTGATTCCCTTTCTCAGAACCACGAAGTGAAGAATCACCAAGACTAAACACTCAGATTCCACCTAAAACCAGAAGTTTTAGGTATACACAAAGTAGAGAAAAAACCACAAAGGAGACGAACGAGTGAATCTGGGAAGAAGACCCAGAAGCTGCGACAGAAACAGAAATGAAAACCAACTCCAGGAATAACGCTTCAGTTGGTTTGAAGATCATCCAACAGTTCAGAGCAGCTGGGCCAGTTTCACTTGGGCTCGGGTTTTGGGCTCGGATCATTTGTGAGTTATTGGGCAATGGCTTAGATATTAACATTTCCAGCAATTTGGGCTTAGCCCTTTTCATCATAGCCCAATGGTGTTAGAATAAATGTCACATATGGCATCACATTCCAACAACAATGAATAGGCCGGTTTCTGTGTAATCTAAACAAACCTATTTGAAAGTGAAACAAAGTAAATAAACCCTAATTTAGTCAAACTAGATATCTCTAATACAGTAATCTAATTTCATTCAAACTTGGAAACTATAATAATTAAAATAAACTAGAATTAAACTACTTCTACGCTGTTTATATATATTAAGTTTGACATTTCAAGATGTGCAAAAATTGGTGACATTGATTGTTTCAAATATTGTTAAAGTCAATGTATGAAAGTTGTCAACTTACAGTAACGTCAAGCTTTTGTCAAACTTAAAGTACATATAACAAAATTGAATAAACTAATATAAATTAACTACTTTTATTCTCCATCATATTTTCCCGATAGAGTAAACTCGATTTTAGCGAGATAGACTGTAACTTCATTTTTAAAGAAGATCGATCTTTGTTTGGACCAAATATTAGTACCGGACTTTTGACAACGACATATGATTGAATTCATACCAAGGGAAACGATTATCTAAGAAACGTATGCTAGCGAACATTGGCTAGGATAAAAGAGAGGCAACCCTGGGATTTTCACTCACGCGAAATAGCTACATAACAATGTGAACTCATTAATAATTTTGGCACAAGTTTGAAAACAAATGGAATGTTTGGTTTATGTAACAACGCTATAGGTAAATCTTCAATTATATCATGGTCAATTGTTTCGAAGACAGGTTTGAAAGGAAAAACGGGGACAATTCTCAAAACTCTCATTCTCGTTATCAGAATAGTCAGTAGGCTCAATAATAAAACCCTCATTTTGCTTCATTTAAGAATTGGGGGTGCAGAAAGGTCATTACAAGTAATTTTATGATTCAAACCATTGAGGAACTTATACACTGTGATGTGGGGTACAATACCTCTTCAAAGTGGGCTATATATTCATTAACAATGGACGTACCTTACCTACAATGCAAAAAAAAAAATATCTAGCTATTGAGTTCGATAATACTCATGGACGTATTTGTTACTTAATATTCATTTCATCTCATCCCATAAAGTGACAAACATTGACCTAGGCAATCAAAGTCACGCAGAATGACTTCTAATAACATATTATAGATTTCGACAAGTGATATATTAGTATGAAAAATATTATAAGAGTCACTTATATTGTGAAATTCAAAAAACTTTTTAAGTTTGTCGAGCCAATCAAGAAATTACTCAATACTCGCCAGACCATCAAAGCCCCATGGTTATAAGTTAAGTCATTTAGAAGGATAATCAATGTATTCAATATCGTCCCTAAACTGGGGATAATTGAATTGATAAGGGGAATGAAAATGCACTCTATCATGGTAATGATCTAAGGGTTTGTGCAACTATAGAGGTTATATGAATTGGACATGGTGTTGAGCGGAATGTCGAGACAAAGACAGGGATTTAAAATAATTGCAAATTGCACTTTAGCACAATCTATTTTATTATTATTATAAATTTATTTTCTTTATTTTTATTGTTATTTATTACTTTTTTAGAAATACCCTTAATTTTAGAGTGCTTTTAAAAATTATTATAAACATGAACTAGAGCACAAATATTATAATTTCACCACTTATTACCGGTAGAAATACAGTGTGCAGAAAATATGCGATTTTCAACAAAATTCATACCGTTTCATAAGAGGAAATCTTACACAAATCAAGTACAAACAAGATCAAGGGATGCTTCATCTANTTGTTGGGCTGGGTTTTGTTAGGTTAATAGGCTTCGATTACATTATGATTTGTGTAGAACTTATAGAAATACCCTTAATTTTAGAGTGCTTTTAAAAATTATTATAAACATGAACTAGAGCACAAATATTATAATTTCACCACTTATTACCGGTAGAAATACAGTGTGCAGAAAATATGCGATTTTCAACAAAATTCATACCGTTTCATAAGAGGAAATCTTACACAAATCAAGTACAAACAAGATCAAGGGATGCTTCATCTACCTTTTCTTCAAAATCTTCTTCCCCAAATCTATAAATAATCAATCCAAATCTAAAGGTTTATATGTTTGTGATTTATTATTCAATTAGTTCATATTTTATTTGATTTTGATGTTGTTTAGGTTCTTTGTTGTAGTACATATGTAATTTCATTTTCAAATTAATAATTTTGAATTAGTATATATTAAAATTCAGATTTGTATGAACTGAATTAATTTAATATATATGAAAAATCAACTTTTGATCAATTCAAGTGATGCATACGGCGTGTTTATGAAAATGAGAACGAGAAAAATGATAATTTTTATCACCCTTTTTTTTTAAATGTAACAATTTATTTTATATTAAAAATTGACATGATCTAACATTTTTTTTTTTGTTGCATATGAATTAAAATGTTAAAATTTAAAAATGACATACTCTGTCACTTTTATCTAAAAAGGTCGAATTCTGTCTCATTTAAATTAATTTAGATCAATTAAATAGATGCATACTTGTGTGTTTATGAATAATTAAATATGAATAAGAATTCAAACCTTATTTTATATTAAAACTAATATGATTTAACACTTATTTGAATGCTGAAAAATCGACTTTTCGATGTGCTACTTTGTCACTTATTTTTTTTTTTTTTTTCTCTCATACTGTCATTTGTATTATTTTCGTAGATATAGATAAAATTAACGTATTCACCTGTTATAGAGACAAATGAGAAGAAAATAATGAATATAAAAATGACAAATTGACTTAAAATGTCTCAAAAAATGCACATACAAAAATCTTTGTTAAAACATAAATATCATTTTTGAAAGAGTGACATAAAAGTGACATAATATGTCTTTTTTTTTTTTTTTTTTT
>CAIGRB010092025.1:12201-34730 GCA_903798255.1 Fraxinus quadrangulata | reverse complement strand
ATCCAGGAGTTATAATGATGCGTCAAATAATAAACAACTCACAAGGATATCTTTTAAAGAACCAGAATAATTTTTTATCTAATAATTATTTGTGTTTAGCTTGTTTGCTAGGCAAGTTAATCATTTAACATTTGGCTATAAATGTCAATATTGAGTCTCCAATTTTCTTGAAAAGAATTCATAGAGATATATATGGGCCAATATCCCCATCTGTAAACCATTTCGTTATTTTATGATATTAATTGATTATTCTACTACATAGTCATATGTTTGCTTACTTTTTACTAGGAATGTAGATTTTGCTAGACTACTTGCTCAAATCATAAAATTACAAGCGCAATTCTCCGATTATTCAATCAATATTATTCATCTTGACAATGCTGGTGAATTTAGATCACAAGCATTCGATGATTATTGTATGTCTATTGTAATTGTTATGGAACATTCAATTGTGCATGTCCATACACAAAATGATTTAACGGAGTCATTTATTAAACGTCTACAACTTATAGTTACACCATTACTTATGAAAACAAAACTCTTAGCTTTTGTTTGGGGTCATACCATATTACATATTGAGTCATTGGTTCGTATCAGACCAACAACATATTATCAATATTTACCTTTGCAACTGACATTTGGTAATGAACCTAATATTTCTCACCTACAGATTTTTTGTTGTTTTGTTCAAGTTCCTATTTCACCCTCACAACGGATTAAAATGGGTCCCCAACAAAAACTATGAACTTATGTGGGTTTTGATTCACGATCTATTATTAGGTATCTTGAATTTTTAGCGGGTAATTTATTTACTGCATGTTTTATAGATTGTCATTTTGAGGAAATAGTTTTTCCAACTTTGGGAGGGAAAAACTTACATCCCGACATACAAAGTGAAATTTCTTGGAATAAAACAAATGCATCTCACTTTGATCTCCACAGCAATCAATGTGAGTAAGAGGTTGAAAAAATTATTCATTTGTAAATAGTTACAAATCAATTATAAGATGTATTTGTTAATATAAGAAAAGTGACAAAATCATATATAGCAGCAAAAAATATTTAAGCAAAAATTGACGTCTCTACAGAATAATTTGCTGTAGCAAATGAATCTCAAATATGTCAGAAGCATGATCAACCAATTGGTTCAAAAGATTATGTACCTCGAAAAAGAAAAATATAAGAAAAAACCAACAAAAACTTTGGAAAAAGAAACATTAGAAAAAATTCATCAATCACATATTGAAAATATAGTTCTTAAATAATCACAAGTGTCCGAAAATAATGAGATTTCAATAAATTATTTGTCATCTCATAAATTATGGGAAATAAATAATGTTAATATAGACAATAGGTTTTGCCTTTAACATGACTCTTGATATTATGCAAAATGAGAATTTTGCACCACGGTTTGTTATAAACTGCCAACATAGAAATGATTGGGCAAAATGGAAAAAAGTTATACATGTGGAAGTGAATTCCATAGAGAAACGAAAAGTGTTTGAACTTGTAATTCGAATACTTGAAAATGTAATCTCTGTTGGTTACAAATGGATTTTTGCATGGAAGAGAAATGAAAATAATAAAATTACAAGATATAAAGCATGACTCATAGCTTATAGTTTATCATAAAGACCAGGAANATTTTTGTACGAAAAAAGAAATGAAAATAACGAAATTACAATATACAAAACCCAACTCATAGCTCAAGATTTCTCACAAAAATCAGAAATTGATTACGAGGAAACATATTCTTTCATAATGGAAACCATCACTTTTAAATTCTTAATTAGTTTGACTGTATCACAAAGACTCGATATGTGCCTTATGTATGTAGTGATTGCCTATTTGTATGGTTCACTTGATAGTAACATATATATATATATCCCTAAAGAACTTAAAGTGCTAGGAACAAATGATACGTGTCCAAAACCATATTCTTAATTAAATTGCAAAGATCATTATATAGATTGACACAATCCAGACGCATGCAGTATAATCGTCTTAGCAAATATTTGTTGAAGGAATGCTGTAAAAATGATTATGTTCGCCTATGCATTTTCATAAAGAAAACAAATATTGGATTTGCAATTGTGACAATTTATGTTGATAATTTAAATTTAATTGGAACATCTGAAAAGCTCAACAAAACTGCAAATTATTTGAAAAATGAATTTAAGATGAAAGATTTAAGAAAAATCAAATTTTGTCTTGGGTTGCAGATTGAACATTTTCAGAAAGATTATTTGTTCATCAATCTACATATACAGAAAAATTCTTAAAACAATTTTATATAGATAATGCATATCCATTGACATCATCTATGATTGCTCGATCACTTGAAGTGAAAATGATCATTTTGGTCTACTTAAAGATGGAGACAATGTTCTTGGTAAAATTCTTAAAACAATTTTATATAGATAATGCATATCTATTGGCATCACCTATGGTTGCTTGATCACTTGAAGTGAAAATGATCATTTTGGTCTACTTAAAGATGGAGAAAACATTCTTGGTCCTGAAGTACCATATCTTAATGCAATTGGAGCATTAACTTATCTTGCAAACTGTACTCGACCAGGACATAGCTTTTTCTGGAAATTTCCTTACAAGATATAGCTCTACATCATCACAAAGATATTGGAATAAACATATTTTTCGTTACCTAAATAGTACTATTGATTTGTGATTATTTTATTCTCAAAAGTCAGGATCTGTTTAGTGGGATATACAGATACATGTTATCTATCTGACCCACATAAAGTTAAATCACAAACATGATATGTGTTTACAGTTGGAGAAATAGCTATATCACGGAAATTTGTGAAGCAATCATTGACAGCGACATACTCAAATCATTCTGATATTATTGTAGTCTATGAAGCAGACCAAAAATGTGTATGATTGAGGAACATGACCCATCATATCCAAATATCATACAGATTAATTTCAACAAAAGATCGTCCAATAATTTTGTATGAAGACAACAAGACGAAGCATTTTTCTCCAAAATTCTTTTATACACATGAGTTTCAGAAGAATGATGACATCGATGTTCAACAAATTCGTTCAAGTGACAATGTGATTTATTTATTTACAAAATCACTGCCAACATTTAAATTCAAGAAACTGGTTCACAAGATTGGAATGCGTCGATTTGAAGATTTTCAGTGATCGATATCAGGGGGAGTAGTTGTATTCTTTTTCCTTCACTTATGTTTATCTTATTGGATTTTTCTACCAAAGTTTTAATGAGGCATTATTTATTTTTAATACTCCAAAATAACTGTACTCTTTCCTTCGTTCTATTTTTTTTGTCCCATTTGATTTTTATCAAACAAATTTTTAACGAGACAAATATTTTGTAATATATCATTCAAGTGAGAGTATTGTAAATGATAAGTTTATTAATGAATGACAATTGTACCCCTGCAGCCTTGAACATTATTACCATTGTATCCGTAATCCTACCATATAAATATGAGAATTTGATTTTTATTATAATACACACAAATTTATTGACTTTTATTCTTTCTTCTATTTTTCTCTCTTTTCAAAATATTAATTTTGTCAAATAATGGCATCAAATAGGACTTAATTACATTGTGTATGAGCTGGAAAGTTATGCATGATTGGAAATAAAGTTGCTCATCTTTATACTGTTACATTAATCATTCATATAACAACAAACGAAGAGAAACTTTTTCTTCATCTACACATTCTATAAAAGGCTACTTTATTGACAAATAAGAAACATTATTATATTCGAGTGCACACATTAAAAATGTGTTCCATGCAAGTGTGTGGGGATCTTACTGGCATCCTATTTAACAAGCGTTGAGTTGTTGATACAGGCCCCCACCGATACCTCACAATAGGTGAGGAGGGTGGGATTTCTTTGGCAATTTTTTATTACCATGGGTCCTATGCGGGACCCACCATGTGAGTTTGTAAAACTTACGTAAAAATTATTTCTGTATGACTTTGTTCATTTAACAAAATTGATTAATAATGAAACAAAAACAACCAGATTAAGTAAATAGTTTATTGAAAACAAAAGAAGTAATCTTGTTTCCATTTGCTCCTATTATACGTGCGAAGGCATCCCAGGTAAATTGATTTTGTTTTGTGCAATATCTACGCAGCAAACGATGGTATATGCTAAGACAATGAGTAGACATGTGTTCTAACTTCAAATTTCTCATGTCTACAAATCCCAATCTTTATTGTGACGTTATCTTTATCGACCAATGGTTTTGCATTTATGGTTACTCAACTTAAGATTAGCTTTCAGCAAAAGCTCAATCGAGCCGCTGTACTTTAGTTTGTCTCAATTAGGTAATTGAAACTGAACTCCAATTTTCCCCTAAATTAATGAGTGCGTGCGACACTAAGGGTCCATTTGATTGTAAATGTAGAATTTGGGTGAAACAAAATGAATTGTAGAGAATTGAATTGCCTATAATTTGTTTTATTGGGAATTGTAATTAATTGTGTTTTATTGATATAATTTTCCACCTGAAAAATGTTGAAAGTTTGGTGTCTGTTTGGCTTCGTTTTTCACGAAAATCGTCTATTAAAGTGATAATTTTTTTTACCATTGGATCTATAATTTATTCCAATTGTCAAAAAAAAAAAAAAAAATTACCATACCGAATACCATTCGCTTGGCTTTGTTTTGTATGAAAATTGTCAATAAAAGAGATAAATTTTTTTACTCATTATGTCTAGAATTTTTTCCAAAAAAAAAAAAATTACCTGAAAAATCAATTTCCACCATTTTTCACAAAACCAAGGAATGTGGCACGTGTGAGACAAAAAGCAAGAAAACGAATTCCATGGACAAAAAAAAAAAAAGTATCAAACAAGTTAAAAGTGAGAAATATATGGAAAAGATTGGCCAATCAAACAGGTCCTAAATAAATTCTGATTATTTCATTGCACATAACCATTCCAACAAATGAATCAACATGAAGTAGAAAAAATCACTTGATGTCTTGGGCACAAGCTTCGAAAGACAATTCATTAAATAATTTTATAGTAACACATTGATTTAACAAATCGAGAAACAAAAGTCTCATTGTACATGAAATGCTTCAATTGTAAATCACAAACTACCGTTCAAATTTTCCAATAATAGTGAAAGTTAAAGGAATGGGCAAACTTTAGACCAAAAAAGCAAAACCATACAACTTTATTTTTTTAATTGTTTCTCGTTTTTTTAGTTATTTTAGTCATATGAAATAGGAAAGGGGGTGGCAATTTTACCCTTATTTAATATCAACGGTTGAACTAATGGGGTTTTTAGAGGAAATCTATCTTATATATTTAACCAAAAGGTGTCAAGAGTGAAAGACTTGGGACTCTTATGCAATATTTGGAAAGGTTAAGGATCCAAATGTAATTTTCCCTTTAGAAGTTTGTGCAATGTTGATAAAGTTTAATGTTCTTGTAAAAATATATAGAGATTCAACTAATTGATAGGATGGGTGCTTATATCCTGCAATTGAAGAGATACTATTAGAGGAAATATATACATACATAGCAATATATGAAGGAAATTTTGAAAAAAGGGTTACGTTTTATTGTGAATTTGATGAATTTATGGTATATTTGATGGATATTATTGAGAAAAGAATGTATTTTAAATAGTAATATGATGAAAAATATGTGGTTAAAAAGTAAAGAAAAGTTATTGATGTAATGAAAAATATTATTTTATTAAAAAATGTATTGTTGAAAATGAGTTTTGAAAGAATGTATTTTTAAAGAATGTGTGTCCTTACAATATATATAATGTATCTTTTGAATTCAAATAATATCTATAACAAATTTCATCGTTTTTTATTATTTTTTGTTATATTCCGGTTGGGTTTTGGGGTTTGGAGATTTAGGGGTGGTGTAGAGATATATTAAATGTGGTTAAAATAAAATGTGCTGTTATATTCGCCCTTTTTTGGCAAATGTATGGTCTTATTTTCAATAGAAAATTATATTTGTCGACAGAAAATAGTAGACTGAAAAATAAATGAATTCTAAGGGCACAACCTTGCCATGGTGTTGTTTTTGTAAATAAAAAAAAAAAGTATCATGTGTACAGTGCATTAAAAAATGAATCTCGAATTTATTGCATCGACTAGTCCTAAAGCAAAGTTGATCAAGGAACTATTAAAGGTACGAAAAGAAGCCGCAGAATGGTATAAATTGTTCTCCCAAATCAAATCCCTTATAGTCGGACCATATGCTTTAGGTTCTCACGGCAGGAGGAAATGTTTAATCGAGCTTTGTCCTTCCTAAAAAGAGATTCATAACTGAAAACTAATTAATTTCCTAAAATAACAGCCATATCGAACTTAAAATATGGATATTTACTTCCTAAAATCGTGAATTACAGCTTATGAGCACCAAAAATATTGCCATGTGATTGTCTTCTTCGGTCGGACTTTCCTATACTATTACAACTGAATACAACAATTGATCACTTGTAATCAATTAAAAAAATATTTTCTTTTACAATTAATTTCATAAAGAAGAATAACCTAATAATATATTTCCCTTAATCAAATTTTCTTCTTTTAATGGAGTAAATGCTTCAAGTCCTTTCAAATTACTACGTTTAATTTGAATAAAACAATATAGTCCATTTCACATTGAGGATGATGGTGATGACGGGGTTTACGGTTCATGAAATCCCATTTTACAATATTTGGTTTATAGAATTAATTATTGAATTGCGAGAAGATTAATGTTATATGCATAGTTATTAAATCCGGCCCGACATGGAACCCGTCAAACCGGATAGAGTGCCGGGCAAGTTTGCACATTTTGATCGGAAAGCATATGAACTAGTCAAGAACTAATAAAACCAATCAAAAACCGTCTGAACCGACCTGTTTTAGCCCATGTTTGGACTCTATTATTTCATATTTTAATGAGGAGAATAGTAATTTTTTTATTTTTATGGAAAAATGTGTGATTATAAGAAAAATGAATTTTAATTTAATGGCAAACAGGGGCTTAATATATATATATATACAGCTTTCCAGCTTTTCCCCTCCAATAATGGCTTCAACTACAAGTTTATTATCTCCATGTATTCATCTACTTCCAACATTTCATCTTCTAATTCGACATTTATTTTTTCTAAGCCTGGAACTTCGACTTTGAAATTCGAAGAAACCAACAAACACAACATCAAAACGGGATCACGAAAAGAGCCATTGAAATTTTTCAAACACACACTATAAATTATTTATAGTGCCAAATAGAGCATTGACATAATTCAAAAATAAAATAAAATGATCCTTACCTTTTTAAAGTCTTCTTCATATATTACTATGTCTTAGGTCTAATGATATCTATTCCATTGTTTGTTTGTTTTGACTTTAAAGTCTAAAATAATATAAAAATTCAATAGCATTTAAATTGATAGATTTTATTCTAGTTCATTTAAGTAAATTCTCATACGATTAAAAATATAATATGTTTTTTTTTTTTTTTTAAAGGTGGAAGATATATAAAAATGGTGAATGAAAATACTGGCTCCCTTAATTTATTGATAAACACAAGTACAAAGTGTGCTTCAAATACTCCCTATGTGACAAGCTGGGGTGCATGTGCGCCTAGAGTATACCTAGGGTAGATATATTAAAGCCCCTGGTTGATATTCATTATTTTGAAATAAATTATGTTTTAAATCATGATTTTTTGGAGAGTGTGAGGTTAAAAAATATGGAAAGGTTTTGAATTTATGTACAAGATATTTTATTTTATAAATGTGTGGTTAAAATGAGTATAAAAATTAAAGAGTTTTGTTTTAAAGGGAGACAAACGGAGGCTAAATTATAACTTAGAAAAGTGCAACATTTTATAAGCTAGTCAAAGTTTGTTGTAAGTTTCAACATTAATTCCTTCTCGCATATTAAAGACATTCAAAGCTTTCCAATATAGGTATTTGTTATGAATTGTGTGTGACCAATGATTGTTGTTACAAGAATTGATGCACTCTTAACCAAATATAATGTGTTTCTAATGTTTTAGTGGTGTTGAGCCCCATTATTTTTTAAGAATGTATTTTGCAATAGTAGATTGATGGAGAATGTGTGGTTAAAAAAAATGAATTTTTTTTAATTTACGTGTAATATTATTTTAATAAAGAATGTGTGATTAAAAAGGAGATGAAAAAAATGTATTGGAAAAACTAGATAGGAATCAAACATCCACTTTGAAGGGTCTACAAGTCATGAAATATTTATAAAACCCTTACAAATGTGTTTGGGATGGAATATGTATAAAAAAATGCATCAAAATCGAAAATAGGTCTGGGCAGATAAGAGATAGCTCGAGGAGTGTGCCACGTACACACCGAGAGGACACACTGGCGCTCGAGCATTGGCTTGAGCGCGACAAGCGCCCAACTCCCTGTTTTGGGCGCTCGAGCGGAAGCTGAGCATTCAACAAGTGTAAATGCACCAACTTTTGCTCTTTAGTCCATATTTCGACTCCTTCAAGACCTCTTCAACAAAACACAAATTCACTTTCAATCAAATCAGCAATTTCTAATGGAATTTAGGTCACAAATCAATAAATCTCAACCTCGACACAAATTTCAATGAAAATGAATTACTCTTCACGCTTTAACAATCAATTCTCCACCTCTTCCACAAGCCCTAAGGTCTAATTCAATAATAAATATTGACCAAGTCCAAACAATGCTCAAACTTGGCTACGGGCGGTATCTTTGTCTACATATCAGTGGGATTCTCCTTAGTATCAACCTTGCTCACTACAATATCATCACGACCAATCACATCACATACATAATTATACCTCACATCAATTTGCTTTGTCATCTCATAAAACATCTGATCTTTTTTCAAAAATATAGCATTTTGACTATCACAATAAACTGTAAATATTTGCAAGACTTCACTGATTTCACTAAACAACCCCTTCAAAGGGATAGCTTCCTTTCAAGCCTCCATAATAGCTTTGTACTCCGTCTCATAATAGATAATGCCATTGTGTTCTATAATGTAGCCTTCTAACTGATAGCACAACCATCAATGGTAAACACGTAGCCTGTAAGTGATCTTCTACATAATCTGAATCAACATATCTAATGACCCCATTTATATTTATCTCAAATTGCAAATAAGCATTAGTAGAGCTACACAAGTATTTGAATATCCACTTCACTACTTCCCAATATTCCTTGCTAGGATATGCCATGTACCTGCTCACTGTATTGAATGCACGTACCAAATCTAGCTGTGTAGAAACCATATTATACATCAGCTATCCAACTTCACTTTTCTAAGGAACCCGTGACATATCGTCAATTTCTGTCATCCTACTGTGAACACAAAGTAGATGACAATTTAAAGTGGAAAACTAAAGGAGTATCGACAGCCTTTGCAGTCATTGATAATTGTGTTTTATACATTTATTTGAGACCTTAAATAATGACATTTTATAATTCATTTATTGAAATATAACCTAATTTGTTATGTATAGTATTTAATAGTAAAACTTATGATTTGATGAAGAATTTGAGAAAAGAAGCTAAAAATAGAAAAGAATGATGATATGTAAAGTTTGAGGACTAAAGTGCAAATACTCAAAAGTTGTGACTTGCCTCAAATTGATAATTGGAGATAGTTAGGTCCAATTGGATACAATAATAAGTCAAAAAGGAATGAAATATAAACAAAGGATCTTTACAAATCAATTTCCAATTGCACAAGACATATTCTAGATTTTTAACATTAGTTTGGAACCCATTTTTGGAATAGTAACCATTTGAATTGAAATTTTTCTATTTCTAAAATAATTGTGGCATTTTAAATTATATTTTCAGCTCACTTTTAATCACTTTAATCAGACACCGAGAGATAAAGTAATGACTAAAATACTGAAATCTATGTAGAGACAAAATCATGCATGTGCGAATGCAACTTTCCTTTTTTGATTGAAACTCTTTTGGAAGGCAATTTGGATGTAAATATTAATCTAATTTCACCTTATATAATACAAGACATGGGCAGCCATTGAAAGATCTCTCTCTCTCTCTCTCACCTCTCAAATTAGATTCATTTCTTTCTTGTATTTATAAATTTCGGGGTGATATTCTTTCATTCTTCTTGTTGTTTTTTCATTAGAAACATATTTAGCTAGATTTTTTTGTATTGGATGGACGACGAACCTTATTAGTTGTTAAATTCAATTCATGACTTGTCAATTTAGTAATTTCTTGGGTTTTCGATTATTTATACATTCAAATTGTCTTATTTAATTGCTTAGCTACCAATTGTACAACTTGTTGCCTATTTGTAGTGATGGGATGCTCACAATAGGTGGAACACACCATATTTAACGCAGACAATAGGTATTAGGAATAATAGTTATGCTGTGTGCAATCATTTGGGATAAATCTTGTAAATTAATGCATGTTTTCATATGAATTCGGACTAGAGATAGGTTTAATATATCTTGAAAAATAATATTGAATAAAACCATATTATCAATTGTCATTAACACTAAAAAAATAATTATTACTTTTCATGGGTCAAGAATTGGAAATAGCACTAATTTGGGGATTCATAAATCCAATACATTCATCTCTTATCAATAACACCACTTTAAATTGCTTTCTTAGTTAGAATTAGTTTAAACAACAAACACAATCTTTTTTTTGTTAAGGTAAGTTGAATTTGGTAATAACTAATACACTATTATTAAACATTATTCCTCGTGGACGATAACTGAACTCACTTATTCTATTAGTTGTCAATGGTCCCCGTATACTTGCGAGTTTTGCTCGAACACTCAACATATTAAACATGTGAAGTAGTTTCTCAATATACCTTTTCTGACTCAGGTATAATTTGTCAAGCTTCCTATCTCTCAAGATCTCAATATCAAGAATCTTCTTTGTTATTCCCAAAATCCTTCATATCAAACTCTTCATTGAGCTAAACTTTCACTTTTATTACCTCTTCTTTATCCATGGTGGCTATCAAATATATCATCAACATAAAATAGTAGATATGTAAACAATTCATCATCATACTTCCTAAAGTACATACAACTATCATAACTGTTTCCGTTAAAGTCATGAGTAGTCATGAATGAGGCGAACATTTTATACCATTGTCTCAGTGATTGTTTTAGGCAATAAATGGACTTCTTTAACTTGGATACGCAGTCCTCATTTCCAGTAAATATGAAACCCTTTGGTTGCTACATATAAATATTCCCTTCAATTTCTCCATACAAGAATGTTATTTTCAAATCCAACTGCTCAAGCTCCAAATTACGCTTGACCACAACACCAAAAAAAGTTCTAATTGAGTTATGATTTACAATGGGAGAAAACACTTTTGTCAAGTCTATACCTAGAATCTGACTCCCCTTAGCCACTAATATTGCCTTGTACTGGCATATTCAACTCCTAATGTACATTTCTTTCTTTTGAACACCCACTTACAATGAACAACCTTCTTCTCATTGGGTAATTTCACTAAGTTTCACTTGCCATTCTTATGAAGTGATTCTATCTCCTTTTGCATAGCAATCATCCATATGTCAGAATCATTGCAACTTACTGCTTCTATGTATGTAGTAGAATCATCATTAGAATCAATATTTTTAGCCACATTCAATACATATGCTACCAGTCAACTTCTCCATACTTCTGTAGAGGTTTAATCACCCTTCTAGATCTATATTTAGCAATAGAATATTGTGATACCACTGAGGTTGGTGGCAAAACGGTACTTCCCTTCACTTCTAAACTAAACTGAGCTAAAGACTCTGGTTGAAATCCTGAATCAATCTCTAACTCCACCTGAGTGCTTAGCTCCTTATGAGTTGTAACATTAGAATCTTTTCGAGGTAAATTTTGAACCATAGAATGTTCATCAAACACCCATCTCTATTAATCACCACCTTACTAATTTTTGGACACCCAAGATTATATCCTTTAACTTTAGATTTATAACCAAGAAAGATGCACTTTGTAGACCTTGGTTCTAGTTTTCCATTATCAACATGAGTATAAGTAGGTCATCCAAATATTTTCAAATCTGAGTAATAAAAAGGGTTACTAGACCATACCTCTTCTGTAATCTTTTTACTAAATAGCAATAGAGGGTGAACGGTTGTTAATGAAACAAGATGTAGAAGCAGCTTCAGTTAAAAATATCTTAGGCAACCCAAAATTTGAAAGCATACACCAGACTTTTTCCATCAAAACTTTATTCATTCTCTGTTAAACCATTATGTTGCTTAGTATGGCGCACTATCATGTGCCTCAAAATCCTTTATGCCTTATAGAAATTATTGAATTCATTCGAACAAAAATCCAAGCCATTATCTAAGAAGTTTTATCTACTTTCTAGTTTACTTCTCAATCATTGTCTTCATTTCCTTGAAGGTGGTAAACATATCACTCTTTTGCTTCAAGAAGAAAATCCAAACATTTTCGGAAAAATATCAATTATTTGACAATAAATAATACGCATCTCCTTTAGAAGGCACCATCGCCACTCCATAGAGATCCAAATGGATATAATCAAGTGTTTCCCTCATATTGTGACTCTCTTTCATAAATTTGACCCTCTTCTATTTTTCAAAAACACAATGCTCACAAAACTTTATCTCGCTAGTACTCTGTCCATCAAAAATTCCACTTGTGCTCAATTCGGCCATCTCATTCTCACTCATATTCTCTAGCCGCATATGTTACAATTTGGTAACTTCGACATCAAACAAGGAAGTGGTGATAGTTGCATCTCCATAACTGTAGATCCCTACAATACATATAATTGGGTTGAGCTTCTTTGTCATTCCATCACAACAAGATCACATTTGCTGACCTTCAAAACTCCACCTTTACCAGTGTATATGTACCCCTTAGCATCAAGGATACTCAAGGATATGAGATTCTTCTTCAAGTCTGAACATGCCTCACATATGTAAGTGTTTTGATAGCCCGACAAACATTCTAATCATGATTGATCCAATTCTAGCTATGTTACAAGATGTGTAGTTTACCATAGTCATAGCACCTCTCAAAACCAAATCATATGTTGTAAACCAATCCCTTTTGGAACACATATGAATGTACAAGTTGAATCAAGAACCCGACCCATACAAGATTGGAATCACCTTTAGAAATCACCAATATCTCTCTTTCACTTTGGTCATCTCCTACAACTCTGGCTTCTCCTACATCCTCAAGTTGCTTTCCTTTTTCTTTAGTAGCAGCCATCCTCAAATTCTTTAATTTGTAGCAAACAGCTCTAATATGTCATTTCTTTTGTAAAAGTGACATGTCTTCTCTCTATGTCTAGACATCAATATGCCCCTTATATTACCATCAATATTCTTATCTTGATTCCTTCATGAATAACCAAACCCCCTCTGCCTGGCCCTTAGATCCAACCACGAGATGCTTCATCTTCTCATTTGGTTGTAAAGCATCATTGACCTCATCAACCATGAAAGTTCACGACTATAGATAATAGTGTTTTTAAAATTCATATACGAAAACGACAGTTAACACAACAATATCAATACAAGATCTTTCTCAACATATTTAACTTCCATAGTCTCAAGATCAATTGCAACTTCTTTAAAAACTGTCAAGTGATCCTCAATAGACGTATCTTCGAATATACGGTGAGAATACAAATGCTGCTTCAAGTATAACTTACTGGTCAAACTATTTACCACGCAAAGTTGCTCCAATTTCAATCATAATGCAGTAGCACTTTTCTCTTTAAGAACATTTTGCAGAATATTATTTGATAGATCGAGATAAATTTGTGACAATGCTTTCTGATCCATACGCTACTCTTATTCTTGCATCCCAGTAGAAGGCATTTTATCAAACTTTAGCGCGACATTATCCAAATCCATATACGCTTGAACAACTTGTATCTTTACCTTTTATAGCGAAAACATTGTGTTGCGATCTAATAGCAGAATATTATATTTCATCATTGCCATGCGGAAAATCAACTCACTCTGATACATGTTTGTTATGAATTGCGCAAGATAATTGCAAGATGAAATAAATCAATTGCAAACAAGATCAATGATTGTTTTTACAAGATTTGATGCACTCTCAACCAAATCTAATGTGTTTCTAATGTTATGAAGAGTCTACAAGTCATGAAATATATATAGAAACCTTAAAAACTGTGTTTGGGATGGAATAGGTATCATAAAATGTGTCAAAATCAAAAACAGGCTTGGGCCGGATAAAACGGCCACTAAGTGGCGTTCCTCGAGCGTAGCGAGCGGCTGCATTGGCGCTTGAGTGCTAGACTCCCTATTCTTGGCGCTCGAGCACAAGATGGACGTTCAGCAAGAGTAAATGAGCCAATTTTTTCTCCTTGGTCCATATAGACTCCTTCAAGACCTCTTCAACCAAACACTAATTCCCTTTCAACCAAAACGCCAATTTTCAATAGAATTTGGGTCACAATTCAACAGTATTTTAGAGACTTGTTCCAACTCACACATATCCGTTTAGCCAATCTGATATACTTTTTTAATCACCTCACAGCAAGGATAGATTACCATCTTATAATTGATACAATTAGACATAGGACATGCCTTTAAATGTAACTCAAAGTTGGCCAACTAAATGGTTATAAAACACATTTAATACCCATAAATTCCAAAAGAACTAGTAAAAAGTAGGTATAAAAAGATTTTAAATGCAAAACGAACAAGTAAAACAGATCCTTGCCTCACATTTGAACAGAGTTCGTGGGTCGAGTAAAATTTATTACAACCACCACCATTCACAAGAATACTGAGTATATATTAATTACTACACTCCCATCGCTTTCTACTTCATCTATATATAGAATGATAATTATCAACGTTTCTTGAAAAGAAATGGAGGTTCAAGATGAAGTGGGAAACAAGAGCAAGAAGAAAAAGTTGCCCAGAAATTTCAGAATAAGCTTTTCTGCTAAGTTGCCGGATGACGTTAATGGGGCATTTGCAGATTGCATCTGTGCAGTTAAGTACTCCACAGATCCATTATGGGATATTAAAGAATCAATACTTGAAGTGATACAGAATGTGGGAGTCCAAGATTGGGCTCAAATGGAGGAGTTGATTTACTGTTATATAGCTCTCAACTCATCAGAACTACATAGTTTTATTGAAGAAGCTTTTCGCAGTGTGTGCTTTCCAAGTTCTACTTCAAATTAACAATGTATTCACCCTGTAATTATAAGTTCTAACCAACCCTTTTTATAGTTCCCAATATTGCTTACTGTGATTATATTGACACTTTTATATTGTGGCATTAAAGACTTTTTAATTGCATTGATGGCTATCAATCTTTAATTATTATTGCACTTATGTCTTCACTTTTTTTTTTCCCGAATTCTTATCCTTCATCTTCCATTAATCAGTATATTTGATCCTTGGTGATAGTTTGAGTCCAAATAGTTATGTGATTTGTATTATAATGTCTCAAACTAGTGCTGTTATCACGTTAGTTCTTAATTATAACTGTTAATTAAGTAACCGTTTAATTTGATTTGTTTATATTGCTGCTTCTATGGGTTGAACGCCATCTATGTTTCTTGGATTGAAAATGCTTCCATGCTGTAAAGTAAGTTTATATGAATAAACCATTTGTGAGTTTAATTAATGTTTTTCACTTGAAGTCAATCATTTACTAATTCCATAAGAATGGTCAATTGCATCTACATGTACGTGTATAATTTAAAAGATTCGATAGCACAAGTGAAATTTGTTTTAGAGTAGAACCGAATTCTGGCATGACTACTGGATAGGCTAGGCTACTTTAGTGGCTTTATTCCCCCAACCGGTCGTACTCTCTTGTGAGGGTTCAAGATTTTTATGATGACTCAAGATGAGGCATTTTACGAATGTTATAGGTTCTTCATGAATTTATGGTAGAGCAGATTGGAACTATACTTCTCTGGGCTGATGGCCATGATCGAATTTTCGGGAAGGATACATCGGATGGTAGTTTTGCTACCAAGTCAGCGTGGTAGCTTGTCCGCTCTTGTCAGCGCCTCAGGGCTCATATCGGTTAATGTGGAGCCCCATTATACCTACTACAATTTCTTTCTTTTGTTTGGGACTGTGGTACAATTTTATATTTTCGATATATTTATTCAGAGGAAGATTGGCTGTCATATGGCCTCCTGATGTCAATGTTGCTCGGAGATCAACCATTTCTGATCAGGTTTGAAATCATTTTGAGGATATATTTCAGGTACCTATGAGATCCGGTGAGGGAGTTAGATCCTGATTCCTGAGATGGAAGTACTCGGGTCTGTATGTTCACAAAGGCCACATCTGCACTGTCATCTCCCTATATTTCCGTTCTTATGGCTTGCGAGGAACGATGTGAAGCACAATGACATACGAATGGAGCCTAGAGGGATAATTTGGAGAGTCTATCGTGAGCATTCGTTTCTTCATATTCGTGACTAGGATGGACATTTTATTGTGGCCTTCTGGTCATCTTATGGAGACTGAGGCTGAGCTACGAGCTATCTTAGATGGGATTTTACTTGCATGACGACTCGATTTATCAGACATTAGGGTGGAAACTGACTTATCTGTGGCCCTTTCATTGCATCACTAGAGGTAAAGGATCATGTGTAATTCAAATCATTATCAAACGGATCAGACATTTCTCTCATTTGATCATAATACTATTTCTCACATTTATCGTAGGGAGAACCAGGTTGCTGATTCACCTGCATTCAAGGGTGGGACCAGCATCATTATCAAGAGTTTGAACCACTTGACCTACCAGGAGTATTCGGGCCCTTGTACAAATTGATAGATATGGACTTTCTACTATTGGAGGACGTTAGCTTTATTCTCACTTACTATTTTTGTATTGGAAGTGGTACTTCTCCTCTTATTCCTTCCCTTCAATTGTTACATTTCTTCACCTTTGAAAAGTCAGGTTTACGTCCCCTTCTTGCTGTTCTCGTATGTTTGATTTCACATATATGGTTGGGGAATCCGAACCCCCATCAACCTTTTTTGGTGGTCCTGAAAATCCGTTGAGATTCTGTTGGTGTTTTGGTTAAAAAAAAAATCTAATGATGCAACCTTTTTTGGTGTTTAACTTACTGAAATAGGAATATATTCGAAACTTTATAGAAAGAGGGCCATGACACAACATCTATTTTATTTAAGGGCGGCGAACATATGAACCAGAACCAAAGCTTTCTAATCGAAATCGTCCAGTTTGCCTCCCAAAAAAATTTAAGGATTAAAAACTGCCAGGTCCCGGATACAGTTTCTAATCGAAATCGTCCAGTTTCTCCTTCGAATTCTTCTTTCTTGAATCGAAATGGTGGATACCTGCCTCTGAAATCGCATTTGTAATTTTTATATTTTATATTTTTTAACATTTCATTCATCCTAAGTTATATGCCCCATCCAACAAATAGAAAATTTTCCAAGGTCAAAGTAGTGGGTACCTAATTATCTTGTTCATTGATTGAATAACTGAATCATATCACTCTTGTTTGTATCCACTTTTAACCACACTTGATTCGTTGTTCGCCCCATAAACCCTTTTTGAGGTGCTCCAGCAGAGCCATAGCCGAAATTGGCTATATATTGAATGCTAATTGTGACATATTTGCATTTAATTAAGAACATATTAAAATATGTATTTGGTGTCATATTTTATTTCTTCTATTTATGCTAGGTATCAAGAAGTTAATTTGTATTTTCATCTAATAATGTGTAGAACAGAACTCGAATCGAAACGGTTCAATTTCGAGTTCGAGTTCAAGTTCTAGTCCTGTTCCATAATTACATGGACCGAATGATTCCATTTATAAAATACCTAAAGTTAATGGATGGTTCCAAGTATTGAAGTACTCGGATGGATCCACCGACACGCACATGCTTAATTTTTCTGTTTGATTTTAGTTAAGTCACAAAAGTAAACTGCTGAGGTCTCTTTAATCGTAGACAATATTTATTAGCTTTATGCTTTCTTAGTTGTTAATTTAGTTCTTAATATGATTAAGATTAATGTTTGATATTTCTTATGGGATAATGTTTGTTTAATGAGTGTTACCGTCCTCTTTGCATTGATAATAAACCTATATTACGGTTGGCATTCTTTATGCTACATTAATTTATCAAGTTGCTGTATTGTCTTAAATGTAGCTGTCAATGTGACCAGAAGCATGTGTACAGAGTTGTTTGTCTTGATAAATTAGAAGTCAGAAACAAAGGATACGTAGACTCCAGCTATTGTACTAAAGTAGATGATCACCTTTAATTGCAATTTATTGGCAAAAATCTGGATTTTATACTGGAATTGCATTGGCTTATTGAATTTATTTGATCTAAATACAGAGTTGGTGATACTAGCCTCAACCGACACGCTTTGAAATCCAACAAATAATATTGGAATACTTGCCCAAGAAAGCTAAAATTCAGATTTGTGATAGAAAAACCTCGACCCAGTGCTTATAAATGAAATGCAAACCGAAGGTATAAAGTAACAAACCCCGACTAAGTGATTGTAATGGAATCACGAACCGAAGGTATAAAATTTGAACGCCACAATGGAAAATCCTAGATAAGTTCACAAGTTCTATGAAGAACCAACACGAGAAACAAACCTCACCTCACCTTACCCTTCCTTTTCTTTTTTTTCAAACTGTGTCTTTTATTACAAAGAGTGCGTACTATTTATAATGAAAATAAGACTACAATCAGCCCCATTTTCAGCCATACATGTCCACTATAAGGAAAGGAGACTAACTTGGTTCCAAAATGGAAAGTAGATAAAAAGGACTAAAAAATAGAAGACTAAACTTTACACTAATTTTGGTTTGAAATTTAGCAGCTCCTCCATGCCAATAATAATCTGAAATGGTCAATGAAATCACGTTTAAGGAATGTCTGAAATAGGAAAGTCAATCAGCCACTTAATTGCTCTGAAATTGGAAAGTAATTAACCACTTTCTCCTTCTAATTCTATGCCCAAATCAAGCAATAATTAGCCCTTAATCCATGACATTTGCCAAGGAAATTACGCCTAATTTAAGCAAGATCAGCTCCCTCGGCTTGGATTAAATTTATTAAACCTTCACTCCCTTTGGGCCAAGCTTGGAATGCCCCGTTTTAGAGTGAGCCCAAATCTCTTGAATTGGCCCATTAAGTGCTTCTTTGATCTTATTGGATCTTGCTCCTGTAATAGGCCCAACTGGAACATGCAATGGATCTTTTGATTGTGCGTGGTTATTCACAACAATTAGACACCTTAAATTCATTATGTTGTTGCTTATTCTTTGATGAATTAAATGGCTGTTGTAATATTCTCAAGTATCAAATAGTGATACATTGTACTTAAAACTCAAATATTACGTTCTTTTCATGTACAACTTGCAAAGTAGCTAACAATGATAAGCAATTCAAGACTTTCACTATGTTTATAATGATCTATAAACGGTCTAACCACTTTTTATCCACACTTTTCACGTGATCAACAAGTATTATCCACATTGTGACATATGTACTTGTAATTGGTTATTCCTTGACAACATTAAAGTAATGGAGCTGAAGTGGTCCTATCTGATGTGGGGCATAGTGCTTTCAGCGAAGCTTCTGGCGTCCCAAGAAGGACATAAGTCTAGAAAGTTAGAAAAAAGGAAGCACATGAAGCCATAGAAAGACCAAAAGAAGCATTCTCATCCCCTACAGAGCTTGGGCGCGCTTCTTCTTCTCAAAAAATGGAGATAGGCGAAAAAGCCGCTGCAAAGGCCACAACCAACAAGAAGGAGGTTCTTGCTACCTCTCAAAAGTAAAAAGAAAATTATTCTTCCTGCGCTTCTTCTTCTCAAAAATTGGAGATAAGCGAAAAAGACACTGCAAAGGCCACAACCAACAAGAAGGAGGTTCTTGCTACCTCTCAAAAGTGTAATTAAAGTCAAAGAGTCGATGGATTGATATCATCGGTCTTGAAGGAGTCAAAGAGCTCAAACATGTCCAAGAATATCATATATGATCAATGTGATGCAATCAGAAGTCAAAGAAGTGTTTGTTAAAATGCCGCACGAGTCATACTCTAAATTCTTAGTCGTAAGATGCGACATGTTTTTCATATGGGAAACATTTGAATTTGAAAATTGCTAATTCAAGAAGAATTGTAGTACTTTGAGTTAGCTTTCCAACGCATATTGAATCACCTCAATCCAATATTGAGAGAGGAAGATACGATGACATATTGATGATCGCTCAGAGATCGCTCCCTGCCTCCCAAAAAGGCACTTGAGCGGTCGATTTTTCCGGGAGGATTTCTGATCACAATTTTAAGAGATGTTTTAAACCTATTCAATCTCAAACTCTTCAAATTATAATACCCAAGCCCGCTCCATTCTAAAGGTGTGTTGAATTGTTATTTCATATTAGAGATCACATTCTTGAAGTACTAAAACATATTCCAAATATCTCTTCATTCAACCACTTGATCAAATTTTTATAATTCATCCAAAACATTATTTCATTATTGGTTGAGCCTTTTAGTTAAGAGAATATCCATTAAAGATTAAATTCATATCCATAAATCTCTAGCCACAGCCAAAAGATCAAAACACAAAAGATCTTATATCAAACACCAAAAACCTTACATTTACCTGTAAGCCTTCAAAGTTCTGAAGTTGGAGAAGAGGCACTTGAAGTTCCCGCGCTTCGAAATGAGTTTGTTCTTGGCGATCCACGTGGAGGGAAAAGTAGCCCAGAGTTGTTGGAAAGTGCGGGTCACACAACCAAATAAGTTCCTTGATGATTTACAAGTTAGGTGGTCAGAGTAGTAGTGTCTGGACAAATTCTAAGTTAACTTTTCTAGTAGATTTTATTGGCAAATTTGCCCAGTGGTTTTTGATATTGAGAAAGGTTTTCCTTCGTGATCATATCTGGTGCTATTTACTTTATTGCTTTTAATCTATACGTTTATGTGATTGTCTAATATACGGTTAATTGAAATAATTACCTTAATTATCAAGAAACAATAATTAAGTGACGTGTTTCTTGTTATTGATTAATTCCTCATATTCGGATTTAAATATTTTCCAACAAGTGGTATCAGAGCTTAATTGTGATCCATTATTCAATTTTATCTAGATGTGTCAATCACATTTCTGAAGAAGGATCTGAGAATGGAATGGGGATTCATAAGGCTTATGACTGGCTATATGAGGAGAGTCTCAAGTTACATAAGGTTAACAGATCAGTCTTGAAGAAACTGAATAAAATTGAATTAGAAAAAGAGTGTTTTGTAGTCAAACTTGAGGAGTCTAACAAAGGATTGAATCAATTGAAGGTAGAGAAAGAGTCCTTAATAATTAAGGTTAGAACTCTTATCAGCGATCTTGAAAAATCAAATGTCGAACTTCAATCTTTCTCTAGTGGTTCTAAAAAGTACAACAACATATCAGAATTGCAAAAAATCAACTAGAAATAGAGGATGTTTAGGATTCAATAAAATAAATTCTCATACCGCTTCATCTTCTAGAAACAAGTTTGTACCAGCATCTTTTAAGCTTAAGGTTCAAAACTTGAAATCTAGAGTTGCTCCTAGGTTTATCTCCACGTGTCACTATTGTGATAAGTTAGGACACATAAGACCTAAGTATCGCGAGCTCTTGAGTAGGAACAAGACCAAGAATATAGGTGCTCGAGGACCGAAATATTCTATAATACATCTGCATTGTTCATGATATCTATATATTCATTCATGCACTCACATTCATCATATATTAGTTGCTTTTGCTTTATCCTTATTATAAAAAACTTTTAAAAAAATAAAAAGAATTTTTGAAGTCATAGCATTTCCAATTGATATTGTTTTATGGATATCTTATTTTGTAATTAAGTCTAGTTTAGTTTATGAATGGTGAATAGGGTTTTCATTAACTTTGTTTAGAACTTGTTTGGAGTACTTGGTATAGATTATTACATGTATCATCTGCACTTCACACATTAAATTCTTGTGAGTGGATTTTGATCGCGTGTGTGAGGCTTGGGATGTCAGTCATTCGTTTGGTGGGTTGACTTTAAATATATAATAACCTTTTAACTAGTTGACCTAAACTCTTATATATTTCCCAAAAAAAGAAAAAGAGTATTGTGTTTCAAAAGAATTGAATTATTGTGATAAATCTTACACTTGTCTTCGTGGCCTTTTTAATTTGAACAATTAAGCCTGCTGGGTATCTTAAAAACCCGGTGCCCTATAGTCATCGGAGTTTGGAGTCATCAACCTAAAACTCGTTACAGGGATCACTAAGTATGCTTAATGAAGATAAGTTTGCACAAAAGATATGAAAAAAAAAATGAGAATATTAAAAACCTGATGCCCTATAGTCATCGGACTTTGGAGTCATCAACCTAAAGCTCGCTATGGGGATGATTAAGTATGCTTAATGAAGATAAGTTTGTACAAAAGATATGAAAAAAAATGAGAAAAATTATATATATAT
>CAIGRB010092025.1:0-12196 GCA_903798255.1 Fraxinus quadrangulata | reverse complement strand
ATATATATATATATATATATATATATATACACACACACACACACACACACATTGAAAAAAAAAATTAAATATGAGCTCTTTAATTTAAAAGGTCCTAATAACATTGTGTTTGACTTCATACTTTGAAAAATATATTCATTTACCAACTATTCTTTGTATATCATTTCTCATTGATTTAAGGTTTTGCTTATAAGAGTTCAGAGACACTTTTCACACATGCATAGCATATACAATTTACTCCATTTAGGTTTAAAATAAGTTATGTAGGAAAAGTTGTCTGTTTATGAATTATACATGCGTAAGTAAACAATTAAATATTCATGATCGTATATTTAAAAATCCATGAAAAATAGTTGTCTCAAAAGAAAAAAGAAAAAGAAAATTTTTGTTCTCCCGTCACATGTTTTGCATAATTTGTCCATGTGATATTTTTTCATTCATCCCTCTCTATGTTATTCGTGATTATATTATTTGTTTCCCTTTTTTATTTGTGACAAAAAGTGGGATATAATAGTATTTATTTCATATTTTCACGGAGTTAAATATTATGAGTAAGGAGGAGGAGAAGTTGAATATTTGACTTTTTGTTGTAACGTAGGGAGAGTCATAGATATTTTTGACTTATTTTAGTTGATATTTTAACATTGATATTGTGTTTTATGTTTTGTCAATATTGATATTAATATTATATGCTTTATTTCTAAGTTATTGATACACGTAGTATTACATGCTTTAATGTTACACATATTTTACTTACATTGTTTTATACAACTTAGTTATATATTTTAGTTATAAGTTTCCTCTTACTTTTCACGTGGTGTTGTTTTCATGTGTTATAGGAAACATGTATGACAAGATTTGAATTAAAGTTTGGAAATGGAGTAATTGGGTAGATTGTTATTAGGTTGTTTCAATTTTGACTTTAAAATAAAAGATTTTGTTATTGAATGTCAAAAGGAAAGTTTGTTAGGTCTCTATTTGTAATGGCTATTCCTTAGACAAAATTAAAGTAATGGATTTGTAAATAAAGTCAAAGAGTCAACGAATTGGCAGTTTTAATCTTGAAAGAGTCAAAGAGCAAAAACATGTCCAAGAAGATCACATATGATCAATGGGATGCAATTAGAAGTCAAAGGAATGTCAAAGTGCCACACAAATCATGATCCAAATTCTCTATCACAAGTAGCGACACATTTTTCATATAGAAAACATTTGAATTTGAAAATTGTTATTCTAAAAGAATTGTATTCCTTTGAGTTAACTTTCTAATGTACTTTGAATCGCTTCAATCTGAAATCGAAAGATAAAGATAAGATGAAAATACTAACAACTACTTAGAGACCGCTCTTTGGCCGTGAGGAAGGGATTAGAGCGATCAGCTTTTTTCGGCAAATCTTTCTACGCGATTTTAGTAGATTTTCCAATCCTATTCAACCTCATACTCTACAAATATAAATACACATGCCTAGTCCATTCCAAAGGTGTGCTAAATTATTATTTCATATTAGAAATCACATTCTTGAAGATCCAAAACATATTCCAAAGATCTCTTGATTCAACCACTTGGTCAATATTTCATAATTCATCCCAAACATTATTTTATTATTGATTGAGCCTTAATTTTAGTAAAGATAATAACCATTGAAGATCAAATTCATATCTGTACATCTCTTGCCTCAGCCAGCCAAAAGATCAAAACACAAAAGATCTTAGATCAAACACCAAAAATCTTACATTCACCTATAAGCCTTCAAAGTTATGAAGTTGGAGAAGAGGCTCTTAGAATTTCATCGCTCTGAAACGAGTTTGTTCTTGGTGATCTACATGAAGGAAAAATGATGAGCGTGTTTAACTCATCACAGTTATGCTACTTAATTTGATAGTTTTGTTAACTCCAAAGCAGTTTTATCTTTTTCTTCTATATATATTTTTAATTATGATTTTGATAGTTTCTCTTTCATCCATCATGAACTAAATCCTTCTTTTTAGGGTTTGATGTAACCAAAACTTGAGGTTATATTTTGAATTTAGTTAGTTATTTCTTTGAAATTTTCCATTTCGTTTATTTGTGTTGTTTATTCTCAATGCTTTCAATTAACTGGCTATTAATTGAATGATTTGATTGTTTAAGTTTCGGCACTCGAGAGAGGGAACCTTAGACGTGATCATAGAATAACACAACCTAGATTTTATAGGTTTCGAGAGAAAGTATAAAATCTTTGGAACCATTCCACATAAGAACCAAGAACTTGATAATTTTTATATATTTAATTCGGATTAGAGATGCTGGAATTGAATTTTAGGAATAGTTTTTACTCAGCACTTGAGAGATTAGGGTTTTTGTTTATAAACTTGAAAAAATTGATTAGATATAACTAGATAATTGAGCAATATAGTCGATAATTAGGTGAAATCATAATACAGGGCTTTCTCATATTGATTCGTTCCTCTAAATTTCTTTCATTTGTTTAATTCGTTAAAACAATCACATTAGATTTAGTTTAAAAACATTGATTACAACATTCGATTGTCTAGATAAAATATAAGTTATTTGAATTATAGTATTTAGCATTAATTAGATTATCAATCCATGTAGGTTCGATATTCTAACTTAATCGTTATATTACAAAACTTAACAATGCATGCTTATGGTATATTTACATTATAGAAAACGCGTAAAAAGTTTTTGGTGCCGGGGATTGATTTATTTGATTTTTACAAATATTTTTACTAATTAGCTCTTGTTTTAATTTAGATTTCTTGAATATCTAATAGTTTACTTGTTTTTATTCTCAGTTGTTTATGAGAAGATCGAGGAGTCCCGAACTACTACCCAATGATCCTAAGATTGAAAGAACTTTTCGGTTCTTAAGGGGTATAAGAAGAAATAAACTCGAAGCAATGGTAGAACATATAGCAAATGAAAATAATCAACAACGACTATTCGGGAATATGTCGAACTAGTTATCAATGACAACTACTTTGGTATTGCACGCCATACAACAATAGGTGCAAACAACTTTAAACTGAAGTCAAGATTGATACACATGGTACAACATAATCAGTTTGAGGGAGGTACAGAAGACCTGGCTTCTTTTATGGAGATTTGTGATACCATAAAGATAAAAGACATTATTGAAGATGAAATTAGATTGTTTTTGTTTTCCTTCTCCTTGAGGGATAAAGCAAAAGCATGGTTCCAATCACTGCTATATGGATCTATCACTACTTAGAAGGGTTTGGCTCAGAAATTTCTTACTAATTTTTTTTTTCGTTAGCAAGTCAACTCAACTAAGAGTGAGATTGGCCAATTCAGACAATCAGACTTCGAACCATTCTATGAAGCCTACGAAATATTTAAAGACTTGGATTAGAAGATGTCCTCAACATGGTTATCAAAATTAGATGCAAATTGCGATCTTTTAAAATGGATTGAATGTGCAAACAGGGACCATAGTTATGCTGCAATAGATGGTACCTTGATGGCTAATATCAAAGATGTTGCTTATTCACTGTTAGATGAAACAACTACCAATGGCTAAATGAGAGATCAAGTGCAAAATGAGTGGCTAGTCTTCGTGAGGTAGATCCTATAACTGCCATTGCGCTCAAGTTTCATCACTTACTATTTGAATACTCGTACTAACTACACATGAAAATAAACATAAAGCTGAGTCAGCTATGGTTGCTTCTACACCATATCAGGAAACTGAGATGGAGAATGAGTAGGCTCACTATGTCAACTTTAATTAGAGAGAAAATTACTCATTCAATCAATACCATTCAGGCCCGAGATATCATGAGAATATTGTTGACCTATAATTCAATATAGCTCCACTTGTTTTGATTACAACAAACAATATACTTATATTTCTAACAAATTTTGTTTCTTGAGTTTTTCATGAATATATCTTTTTAAGCATTCAAAGACTCAAATCATCATCCATTGAAGAACAAGCAATCAAATGAGACTCGAAGAGAACAATAACAAGAACTGTGAAGATTAAAGATTAGAAGTAGTTTATCGAAACTTAAATGTAAAGATATTAACTCATTGATTTTTAACAAGTGCATAAAGCTCAAATCATTTCCATAATCCATCACTTGCTTAAAAATACTTTTCATTCATAATATGAAATAAATTTTGAAAAGGCAATTTTTTTTAAAAAAGGTCAACTTTCGGTCAACCGAACTACAGAATTGGTCAACCGAAATTCCAACGGTTTGATTTTCCAAAGGCTATACACTTTCGGTCAACTGAAATTGGTCAACCAAAAGTGACTAGTTTAGCTTCCTTTGCTCTATAAATATCCATCTCTTCTTGCATTTAATTTCAACAACTTACAAGAGATATTTAGAGAGCTTATTTATTGAAAATCATTGAGTTTGCTTGATTCTACGTTATACTTCATTTATTACAAAGAGTTTCTTGATTTATCAAATATATTTCATCTAATTTTTCAAAAATACTATTTTGCAAAGAACTTTTCATAATCTCACATATTCTTTATCGTTGGTAGAAGTTTTCTTTGCCAACACTTCGATTTAAGTGTAAATCTCTCTTCATAATTAACTTACATTATTTGTTAAGAGAGATCATTGGTTTGAAAACTTTGATATAAAAATACAAAATATTTCATTATCAATTATTCATCAAAGTTTTCATCATAAACACTTAGGCTTTACTATTTTGCTATCTATTGAAGTTACCATAATAGTGCATTTGGCCTTACTCGTGACAGAGAGCTTGGTAACAGAGACGTAGAATACATTGTGTATCGAACCCCATTAAATTCTCTTGTCATCTTTACATTATTGTACTTTACTTTAAATTGCTATTTATATTGTCCTATATTTCCTTAGGTGACAAAACTTGAATTAAGTTATTGAATTTGCATATTTACTTCTCTTATTACGCTTTGCATTTATATCTTGTGTGTTAAATAGTTTTGAGACTAATTGTCGAAAAAGTTTCAATAACTAATTCACCCCCCTCTTGGTTAGTTATTATTGGGTTATCAATTGGTATCAGAGCTTAGGTACACATTTTTAAGATTTCACTATATTGTGTTATGGTTAATCTTAATATTGAGGGGCATTCTACAAATCGTCTTCATTTGTTTCATGGTACACATTATAATTATTGAAAAACTAGAATGATGATTTATATTCAATCAATTGATTATAATGTTTGGGAGGTTATTGAATTTGGTCCTCATAAGCTTACTAAGGTTATTAAAGTTGATGAAAAATCGGATCAAACTATTCCAAAGCCTAGAGAAGAATATGATGAGGATGATAAAAGAAAATTGTCATTGAATGCAAAAGTCAAAAATCTTCTTTATTGTGCTTTAAACGTAAATGAATTTAATCGATTAGCACATGTGATTCCGCATATGAGATTTGCCATGCATTAGAAATAACACACATGGGTACAAATAAAGTAAAAGAAACTAAGATAAATCTCTGGTTTAAAAACAATGAAAACTTCTTTATGAAACAAGATGAACCTATTGCTAGCATGATTACTCGATTCACCAATATTGTTAATGGCTTTAAAGGCTTTGATCGAAAATTTACTAATTGTGAACTTATGAGCAAAATTTTTAGGTCTCTCTCGGAAGATTGGGATTCATTAAGAATATTGATAGAAAACATCAAAGATATCAATACATATCCTTTGGAAGAGCTCTATGGAAATTTGATGACCTATGAGTTAAATCAGACCAAAACAAAGGAGAAGTCAAGAAAAGCAAAAGAGGAAGAAAAAAAAGGATTCTCCTAGAAGGCAAATAGCTTTGAAATCATCAAATGATGAAGAAATCTCAAACTCAAACAAGAGTAATGAGAAACTTGATGATCTTGTTCTCCGTGTCAAAAAATGGAGAGGCTTTCACAACAACCGTCGATTCCAAAAGAAAGAAGACAAAGGTGAAGAAAAGAACAAGAAGGTTGTATGCTATGATTGTGGCAAACCTGGCCACAAAAGAACCGAATGTCCGAACAAGAGAAAATCCTTCAAGAAGAAAGCTCCACAAGCCACTTGGGATGATAGTGATGATGAGCAAGAAGAAGATAAAAGTCAAGATGAAGTTGCAAACATGTGCTTAATGGCCATAGAGGATGAGGTAAACATAAATGACACTCCTTTTTATGATGAATTATCTACTTCATATGATGAAATTATAAGTGCTTTTGAAAAACTTGCTCTCAAACACTCTACCCTCAAAAATCAACATATTTTAATGAAAAATGAGACCAAAAAGATTTTAGAAGCTCAAAAGGATTTTGAGAAGGAAAATGATGATCATGAACTCCTAATCAAATAAAAAGTTTCCCTAAAAGAAAAAGTCCTTGATTTAACCAACATTATGCACAAATTCACCCAAGGGAAAAAAAAAACTTTGAGTTAATGCTTGGGAAACAAAAATGTGTGTTTGATAGAAGTGGCATTAGATACAAACCTTCTCTAACACAAAAATCTCTTGAAAACATGTTTGTCAAAGCTTCTAATACCACATATAGTTTTTGTAACAAATTTGGACATGTAGCTTTTAATTGCTCAATCAAAAAGAAATTACATTTTCAAAGAAATAAGTGCGTTCAAGGGTCCCTTAGTACTAACTATCAAGTACCCAAAGTTAAATGGGTACCAAGATCAAAATTTTGAATCAATTCTTGTAGGTGCCTTCAAAGATAAAGAACAACTGATTCTTGGATAGTGGTTGCTTAAAACACATGACCGGAGACAAAACATTATTGTCAAGCTCCAAAAAGAAAGATGGAGGTCATGTCACATTTGGAGATACCGCCAAAGGAAAAATCATGGCCATTGAAAATACTAGTAATCCTTCATCTCCATCTATTGAAAATATTTTGTTAGTATATAATCTCAAACATAACTTGCTAAGTATTAGCCAACTACGTAATAAAGGTTATCATATCAAATTTGATTTTTCGAAATGTCTTATTAAGGATACTACATCAAAAGAGGTATTGTTCATAGGTAGCCCATGTAAAGATGTTTATATCATCAATATTGAATTTGAAAATGAATTAAAATGTTTCTCAAGTTTTGAAGATGATACCTGGTTATGGCATAGAAGATTAGGTCATGTTAGTATGGATCTAATTTCAAAAATCTCAAAAAATTGTTTTATCAAAGGTCTACCAAACTTGAAATTTAAAAAGGACAAAATTTGTGATGCATGTCAATTCGGAAAACAAACAAAAAGTTCTTTCAAAACCAAACAATTCTTTTCAAACACAAAACCTTTACAACTTCTTCACATGGATCTTTTTGGACTTTCTAAAACCACAAGTTTAAGTGGCAAGTACTATGCATTCGGTATCGTTGATGACTTCTCAAGATTCACTTGGGTTTTGTTTTGAACTTAAAAAATGAAGTTTTAAAAGTATTTAAACGCTTTTGTAAAAAGGTTCAAAATGAAAAAAGAATATTCTATCACAACCATTAAAAGTGACCATGATGGAGAATTTGATAATATTGCTTTTGATGATTTTTGTAAAGAAAATGGATATAAACATCACTTTTCGGCTCCTAGAACTCCACAACAAAGTGGTGTAGTAGAACAAAAGAATCGTACTTGCAAGAAATGGCTAGGACCATGTCAAATGAAAATAATTTACCCAAATATTTTTGGGTCAAAGCCGTTAACACCGCTTGCTACATTATGAATAGAGTTTTGGTAAGTCGAAAGAACACCAAAACTCCATATGAGCTTTGAAAAAATAGAGTTCCCAACATTAGTTATTTTAAATTTTTTGTTTGCAAATGTTTTATACTTAATACAAAAGAAAATTTGGAAAAATTTGATTCAAAATCCGATGTTGGAATCTTCCTTGGATATTCACCTACTAGCAAAACTTATAGAGTTTTCAACAAAAGAACTTTAGTAGTAGAAGAATCCATGCATATTACTTTTGATGAAACTAATTCTCTTGATCAAGAGAAAGGTATCGATGTAGGTTTGGAAACCTCCTTTGAGCAAATGAATATTCAAGATCAAAACAAGGAAGATCCTAAAGAGGTTGAAGACAAAGACTCGGAAGAACAAATTCCTCAACAAGGAGAAGAAGAAACTTCCAAGATTCAAAATGATCCAACACTCCCCATTGAATGGAAGTTTGTTCCCTCACATCCAAAGGAGCTTATCATCGGTGATCCTTCCAAAGGTGTAAATACTAGAAATTCTAACAAAATCTTTCTAAATAATTGTGCTTTCATTTCCCAAATTGAACCAAAAAATTTTAAAGAAGCCGAATTTGATAAATTTTGGATTCTTGCAATGCAAAAAGAATTAAATCAATTTAGGAGGAATCGTGTTTGAGATTTGGTTGATATACCAAATAATCAAACCATTATTGGTACAAAATGGGTTTTTCGAAATAAATGAGATGAAAATGGTATTGTTGTACGTAATAAGGCTATATTAGTGGCCCAATGTTACAATCAAGAAGAAGGTATAGACTTCGAATGAACCTTTGCACCGATTGCTAGATTAGAGTCTATTTGCATGCTTCTCGCTTTTACTTGTTATAAAAGCTTTACTCTCTATCAAATAGATGTAAAAAATGCATTTTTAAACAGTTTCATTCAAGAAGAAGTTTATATTGAACAACCTCCCAGTTTCAAAAATCACAAATTTTAGGAAAAAGTGTTTAAATTTAGAAAAGCTCTATATGGTTTGAAACAAACTCCTAGAGCTTGGTATGAAAGATTGAGTGAATTTCTTATCTCAAATGGTTTTCAAGTAGGAAATGCGGACACTGCACTCTTTATCAAAAATAAAAAGGATGACATGATTGTTGTACAAATTTACGTTGATGATATCATCTTCGGTGCAATTAATATTTCCCTTTGTGAAAAGTTTTCAAAATGCATGAACAAGGAATTCGAAATAAGCATGATGGGAGAACTAAAGTTCTTCCTTGGACTTCAAATCAAGCAAGCTAATGAAGACATCTTCATTAGTCAAACAAAATACATCATAGACATGCTCAAGAAATTCGATTTTGAAGATTTGAAACCGATTAATACTCCAATGAGTACTTCAATCAAATTGGATAAGGACGAGAATGACACTTCAATTGACGTAACAAAATATCGAGGTACAATCGAATCTCTTCTTTACTTAACCACTAGTAGACCCGATATCATGTTTAGTGTTTGCTTATGTGCCAGATATCAATCCACTCCTAAAGAATCACATCTAAGTGCTTTAAAATGAATCTTTAGATATTTATGTGGTATTAGAACATTAGGCCTTTGGTATCCCAAAGGCATGCACATTGACCTCATTAGCTTTTTGGATGCCGATTGGACAGGTTTACCTATTGATCAAAAAAGTACTAGCAGAACTTGTCACTTTTTAGGCTTTGCCCTTGTGTCATGGTTTAGTAAGAAATAAAATTTCGTCGCCCTATCAACCACAGAAGCCGAATACATATCGGCTGGTAGGTGTTGTGCTCAAATTTTATGAATGAAACAAACCCTTAGCGATTATTACTTAACATTTGAAAATACTCCTATTATGTGTGATAACACTAGTTCTATAAATGTGATAATACTAGTGCTATAAATTTGTCAAAAAATCCCATCTTGCACTCTTGCACAAAGCATATCGAAATTCGACATCATTTTCTTAGAGATCATGTGGAAAAAGTGATAT
Organism: Fraxinus quadrangulata; assembly: GCA_903798255.1. Taxonomy (NCBI): domain Eukaryota; kingdom Viridiplantae; phylum Streptophyta; class Magnoliopsida; order Lamiales; family Oleaceae; genus Fraxinus; species Fraxinus quadrangulata. The sequence goes on along the minus strand of CAIGRB010092025.1, from coordinate 2,504 downwards.
TTATTTGGAGTTTGTAAGTACCGATAAACAATTGGCCGACATTCTTACCAAACATCTTGCTCTCGATAAATTTTCTTACATTTGTAGAGGCTTGGGTATTATCGATAAATCTAAGGTTTGTGGTTAAATGTGTTTAAAATGAAAATTACATTCAGCATCTTTCGGTTGACCAATTTCTAAAAAAATTTCGGTCAACCGAACCTGATCTACTGAAACTGACTGAAGAATGTAAATTTTGTTTTGAGATTTTTGGTCGACACTCGCGAAAATTTCGATTGACCGAATATGTTTCAGTTGACCGAAATTTTGGGAATTTTCGGTAGACCGAAGATTCTTGATCTACCGAAATTCCCAGAGTCGGTCTCCCCCCTTTTAAACTAGAAACCTTGTTTCTTACTAAAACTTCATCTTCATTCCCAAATCCATCAACCCTAGGTCTAATTTATCTCTCTCTCTCTCTCTCTCTCTCTCTCTCTCTCTCTCTATCCAAATCTCATAATTTTCATCTTCCCCACCAAAATCACTTCAACTTTTCACCAAATTTATCACATTTATCACACTTTCTCATCAAATCTTAAGTTTTTCTTCCATTTCTCTTCAAGAAAATTCAAGATTTATTTTTTTTAGTTCAACACTCAAAAATCTTGATTTCTTTTCAAAAACTCATTGCAAATTATTTTTAAACATTAATCCACTTCAAAAACTTGTTACCCACTCATTTTCCATCTTTTTTCAATAGTTTTCTCAACAAAATTTTGAAAAATCAAAAGTTTCTCTCTTTAAAATTCAAAAATTCCAAAAACGAACATGCCTCCAAGGAAGAAATCAAAGGAAAGGAAAGCAAGCTCGTCGAATTTTGAAGATGACACACCCATGCCTGACCGTTTCACTGATTGTCACATTCTACTCTGTAAGTCCATTGATTTCTTTGAATTCTCTACCAATGCTCCTTCATTTAGGATAGATGAATATTTTGAGAATATTGGATGGACAAATGTGGTCACTATCTCGAAAAATATCTATCCTAATTTAATTTATGAATTTTACCGAGATCTCTCATTTTACTCACTACATGTCACTTGCACTATTAAAGAGAAACGTATTACACTTGATAGGGATAGCATTAGAAAAATACTTGGGTTAGATGAATATGAAAACCTTGCTTATATTCATTATTATCCCAGTAAGTTTGATGGCTATGACGAACTCGTAGCTTGTTGTCGAGTCACCGATAGACCACTATCCACCACAATGAACTTAAGCCTAAATTACCTTACTATACTATGTAAAGTTCTTCATTGTACTATTGCTAACATTATAGTCCCTTGGAGTGGACAATTTGAAGAGGTTCATCACCTCGACTTGTTCATTCTTGACTCATTTCTTGTTGGTCGTCAATTGGATTTTCATTACCTCTTTTTGAAGCACATTCAATAGATCCACATGTCGCCTAAAGCTCTAGGTTTACCTTATGGCATGCATCCTACAAGAATCTTTCAACATTTCAATGTGCCATTAGACGATGAGCATTTTCTTAAGCCCAAACACACAGATGTCATTAATCTCAATACCGTTAAACATATGAAAATCGTTAAAAGCAATAGACAATGGGTGTGTCATACTCAAAGCTTTGATAATAACTCGAGGCCTACTACTTGGACATTCACTTTAGAAGAAGCAAAAGAAGGTGTGGGTGGTCATGGTGGTGATGGTGATGACAGTGATGAATCTCCTCGTGTACAATATAGGGGTCCCACACCTCAAGTAGCACCGACCCTCGACCGATATATGACCGAAGATCAATTCAACATCCTACAAGGCCGGATTGATTCTCTTGCTACTATAGTCAATGCGCTTGATCAACGAATGGAGCAAATGATTTTATCTCAAGAAACTTTCTTTATACACATGTATTCTATTTATCCTCACGGGCCTCCTCCACCAGCGGAAGATTAAGACATTATCTCTAAGTTCTATTCTCATTTTTGAACTCAGGCTTTATTTTTCACGTCATGACCTATGATTACTTTCACTTGTTTTTCCTAACTTGCACCTATGCCTTAATTAACGGGGAATTTCTTCTATCCTCATTTCCCCCATTCCTTTTTAATGATGTCAAAAGGGAGAAAATGAAGGAAAATGTGATTGTAATTGTGACTTGTTATTTTGATATATGTATTGTGATTTGCAATTATTTATATTAAGTATGATGACTTCTAGATGTGATTTACTATATTAAAGAATTGTGGAAATGCATGTCTTTAGAAAATCATGCTATATATGATATAAACTCGGTTCTCATTGATGTGTAAAAGATAGGGAGAATATCTTGTATTTTTCTACAAATCACATATTGTTTGTCATAATCAAAAATGGAAAAATTGTTGACCTATGATTTATAGCTCCACTTGTTTTGATTATAACAAACAATATACTTGTGTTTCTAACAAATTTTGTTTCTTGAGTTTTTCATGAATATATCTTCTTAAGTATTCAAAGACTCA
>CAIGRB010092006.1:7088-25299 GCA_903798255.1 Fraxinus quadrangulata | reverse complement strand
AAAAAAAAAACATTACAGCTTTTTGTTATTTGATATTATCCAGTCTAATCTGCCATACCAATGAATGACTGCATTCATAGAAAAGTGTTACACACTAAAAGCTAAAAATTAGATGTCAGTCCGCTGCAACAATACAAATTGGCATTTTTACACAGTTGCACATAAAACATGCCATAAGAGCAGCATTCAAGCAAACATGCTTCTAAAACATTTTTACACAGTTGCACATAAAACATGCCATAAGAGCAGCATTCAAGCAAACATGCTTCTAAAACAGGGACTAAAATATTTACAAACCGTAGCATACTAGAGGAGAGATGAATCTGCTGTATAATATATATAACTTGAAAGCCAAAATATGCTACAAAATATGCTGCCTCTGCATATGAAAATGCTTCTTCAATCCTATTCTCATTCCTTTAATCTCATCACAGTATATAACATCTAAATATCCAATCTCAGACGTTCAAATCGCGATAAAAAGGATTCGTTCAGAAGCGAGACTGGAAAAACACTATATTTATATAGTGCAAAAAGAGCAGCACGCAGGACTTCATGGATGAATGTATTTAGATGCTAGACCTATTACACGCCTATGAATAACCAAAAATGTTGAAGCCCGGATGACAAAAATGCATTGCTCCAAGATGTGTATAAAACTACTCCCAAATGATTAAATGAGATGCAATCTGACCAATGCAAACATGGACTGACCTGAAAATATATAGAAATGATGTCTAATGAGAAAGAAAACACGGGTGACTGACTGGCTGGCAGACTCAAAATGTAGTCCAAACCAAAACGCTGCATAGGTACAGTCCACCAGTAACCACATGTACATGGCAATACCAGGACTAGATTTAGCACACCTTTTAACAACACCTGGATCGACCACAGAAAAAGCATGCTGCAGGATTTTTTTCATTCATCATTATCACCACCGCCTTTCACTCCTGACTCAACCCTTTCACTTCTCTGGTCTTTCAGAAAGTTACGAGAAGCCACCATTACCGACTCCCTTGAATGGAACAACCCTGACCCATAATGCTGATGGATGAGTAAGCGACGAGCATTTAGATAATGCACTTCTGTTGTCAGAAAATACAAATGACCTGACTTGTTGAATGCAACCCCAGACCCCAACTTGACACGGCCATATGCATGCAGATAAAATACTATGTACCGAGTGGACAGCCTCAAACAGAAATGGCACGACCAATGGCCAACCTGGCCCACTCAGCAGATTCCTTAATCAAATGGTCCTCCGAAGATAAGCATTCACTTAAAAAGTCTCTGCTTGACAAAGATTGCCGAAACAAAGAACCTGCATTACTTCCCAGAGTATCTGCTAAGTCGCCCAGGACACCAATAGCAGTTTTCATTACGACATCATCCCTGACATTGAATAAATAAAAGAATCAGATGATAAACAAACCAAAAGAGCAAATCAAGAATGAGAACTGCAAAAGTTATAAATTAGAGAATACTCACATATCTTTCTCCATGTAAATGCTATCCAGAAATTGCAGAATGTGTGGTGCATGTGGGATCAGAAGCTGAGTTTTGGTTGAATTCTTGAAGCCCTGAAATATACCAGAATAAGCCTCCAAAATTCCATTCCTCAGAAGATTAGTATATTCTATCATCTCATCATCAGCTCCTGATGTGTGGGCAGACAACTCTGCTGCACTCTGGAGCATAGGCATGGCAAACATCAAGTACTGATCAAAATTGTCTCCAACTGCCAGTGCTATATCACCAAAGCACGAAAAGATTGGGGGCTTCACAGATCGGTGCAGCTGATTGCTTGACAAGTCTTTAAGAAGCTGTGTCATTATCCTATCACAGTAAGGCAGAATCTTATCTTCTAATGCCCGACATATATCCCCTACAACACCAACAGTAACAGCACAAACTTGGTACTCCTCAAAATTCTGAAGACCCATCTCCAAGTACTTGTAGAAAGCTGGCATGTAATTCACAAAGTTGGGGCCTGTTGTGTAGGCAAGTGCACCAATAGCAAGCATTGCTTCCTCGTGGACAGTGGCACTTCTACAATCAAATACCCTGAGAAAAAGATTCATAATCTGATCTGCATACTGCATGAAGGCATATTTGGTGGGTTCTGATGCCCCTAATTTCTGAACAAGGACTTGTAAGCAACCACAAAGAAGGCCTTGTATTTCACTCTGCTTCTCTCTCTCGTCAGATGAAAGTTTTTGAGCCTCAAGAGTCTTGTGAAGCTCTGTCATGATGACTTGAACAAGTTCCAACACTAAGCGAGCTGATTCATCAGACGAACACCTCACCACTTCATTCAGTGTTTCGTATGCAGCTGTCCGAAGGCGAGACTCCCCTGCATCTTCTCTATGAGTGACGTTGAGAAGGGACTGAACAATTTCTTGGAAATAAGATGTTAAGGGAGATAACGGTCCCACATCATCGTAACCTTGGGCTAAAAAATAGAGAGCACCACAAGCTTTTTCAGCAACATTTGGAGCATCTTTCATGCTCTGGAGGAGAACCGTAATAATCTGTTGGCAGTTTTCCGGGGTAATAATGGGGGTCTCTACAGCTGAAACATGAAGGAATTCAAATATTCTGCCCAGGGTCCACGCTGTTGTGTCCTTAACATGGCTATTTGGGTCTTTTGTCAAAGCAGCGAGAATGAAACTCAGAGCAACATTGACTATAGGAGTTAATTTGTTGGGTGAAGGACCGTCCAATATTGAACCAAAAGCATAAGTGGCAGCCTCTCTCTGCCTCCAATCAAGTTTTGTAATATTCTCTTCAATAAATGGCATAACAAGAAGCACAATATCATCGCCCACTGTCCGGGCAACCAAACCAAGGCAAGTGCCACCAGCCATTGCAAGATTCCAAGCACCTTCATCCTGATCCTGATCATCTTCTTGTTTAAGAAGCATCTCCAACAGCATGGGGACAAGAGCAGGAAGAGCCTGCTTGATAAAGTAATAGCATGGAACATCTGAATCTGCAGCAAAATTGTCTCCATACTCCTCCAAGATATCAATCTCCTCATCACAGATTGAGCTCCAAAATTCAATGGCCTGAAGAGCAACTGCCTCCTCATCTTCTCTGACAGCCTTGGATGTAATGCTGAAAATGTCTTGGATATATGGTGCTAATTTATCATAATACATTGACCCAATGGAGACCAAACACTCAAATGCTGCCTGCCGAGTCTTCCCATCTGGAGAGAGTGTGGCCTCACAAACAACTCTCATAATGTAATCACGCTCCATATCATTGGAAAAGTTTGCCTGAGCAAAGCTCAAAGCATTATACAGAGCTCGGGTGGCGGCAAGCCTAACCTCAGTGTTACCTTCATTTGCATTCATACCTTGAACCACAGCTGTAAGTATCTTATTTATATGATCTTGATCAACAACTTCTGGCATGACTTCTTCACACATATACCCCAGAGTTTCTAGGGTAGCTTGCTTTACGTGAGGTGGGACCTGGTGAATATTTGACAACAGGGAACCTATCAGTTCAGGCCACTGTTTCTGTGGGAGCTCAATGCCTGCGACTTTTGCAATGACTTGTGAAGCAGTTGACCTAGCATCAGAAACAGGAGATGCAAGGGCCAGTAACAGGCAAGCCTTGATCTGGCTCTTCAAGGCCACGTCTAATGATAGCCATCTTTGTGCAAGCTCATACTTTCTACGTTGCTCCTTTGCATGCAACGTATTTTTAAGAATCAAACCAGCTAGTTTACGACTTTCAATTGGCTTCTCTTCACTGGAAAGTTCTCCCGAAAGTGATAGCAGGAAATTAGGAAGATTTTGCTCCTGAATCTGGTTCAAAGTTTCCTCAGCATGATTCCGCACAGTTGGATCAACTGATTGTGCACTTAGGAGAACCTGGGTTAATTCCATGGCCATATCTGTCTTGCTACTGTCACATGTATGGCTGAAATTAGCATAAGAAAGAGGCATCAAAAGCAAAAATCAGGGAAGAATTGAGATTGACATATCCCCCAACATACCCACCCCTTCTGTACAGCCTCTGTATAAAACAAAACAAAGCATAAAACTTAATTCTGCCTACCAAGGAATAGCCAAGAAAAGAGTAAATTCAACCAGTATTTAGAAGGAAGAAAATGCACACGGCCTAATTCATTCCCCTCATCAGAAGACAAACTTGGACAATTCACCATAGACCATTGACTGACCCGATTAAAATTACATTGACTTTCGACTTGGAATCGTCAAAATCAAAGAAAAAATCGAAAAAGATCTGAAGGTCAGTCATCAAAATGTGAAAGTCAATTTACTAATCTTACAAACCACACTAAACATCTAACTGTTGATTGCAATATAATCAAATGTGAGACCAATAAAGCATTAAAAGTGACTTTTACTCGGAACAACGTGCTTAAAATCAGTCAACAGATGTGAGTCATTCTCGCTCCACTAGAAACGATATTTCATATGCTAGACAGTTCGAGTTTTCAAATAACTTCACAAAGTTATCCGATACAACAATTAATTAAATAATTATCATTTTCTGTTCTTAATTTCACATTAAAAATTCAGCCCAGATAACATTGATAATTATCTAATCAAATACTTCCAGTTAAAATGACTTACATAGCAATAAATCGGTTAAACACACAGATCGACAGAAAAATCCAGTTCGGATTAAAAATAAAACAATCCTTAATTAATTAAAAATAGGAGAAAATAATTTACACCGAACCTGAGAACAAAGCCGTTGAGGAGCGGCGCCTCTGATAACCAAAAAGAGACAGTTTGAGAGAGAGAGAGAGAGAGAGAGAGAGCGCGTCTGTCAATCTGAATTATTGTGTGTTGTACTCAGAGTGGAAATGGTAGTTGATGGCACCCGATCACTTTTTCACGGTGACCTTTCACGACTTAATTGTTTCAACAGCCACCAAATTTTACCAAATTTTACAAAGTGCCCCGTTTCACAAATTGAACTTTAAGTTGCATCCATCACTAACTGAACTTACTTAAATTGCACTTCATCACTCACCGTGTTAATTCCGTCTATACCGTTTGCCTACGTGGATGACGGTTTTTACAATTGGCCTTTAAATCCTTTCTACATTGCAGTAACACTTGCCATGTCATGAATCCCCAAACATGCCTCACCCTTGTTGTGCACTTAAATCGCGGTTGGAACCCTAGGCTGATAAAAGACTCTCCAAATTTGAAGTTTGGACGGTGGATTTCAGCAAAGACCGTAAACCCTGACTCGAAGCTAACCCTACATCATCGTCGAATGCCCCACCCGACCACGAATATTGGTGTTTCCAACACTCGCACATGGAGGGTCCACATTGAATATTTTTGTTTGTTTCTTCGATAATGTCGGTGATCAATTTATTTCTTTTATGTTTTTGTTGTTCTTCTCTATTGTTGTGGTGCTCTTTTCACATGCGAGTGCTTAATACTCATTTGGCAGTTTTACCAATTTCTCCAAAATAAGATGTTATAGCATCATTACCAACATTTTTTCTTCCCCAACTTGTTTGTTTTGGTTGATCTTTTTCTTTTTATTGTTTCTATGATAGATACGGAGGATGACCCTGACTTTGGGGATTTGGATAATGACTTATCGATTGGTGAAGATGATAGACTGTTTGACAATAATGTGGCAGAGGAAATTTAGGTAGGTTGTGATGGAGGGGCAACTGAACAAGAAGAGGAGGATGTAGTCGTTCAAGACGAATATGACAATGCTGACGATTTGGAATGTCCATCATCCGAAGAACTATTGTCCGACATGTTATTTGACAATGAGGTTGGGTATAGATTCTCAGAGTTCATGGCTAAAACGGATATACAGGATCCACAACTTCATATTGGTCAGTTGTTTAGTTCTATACAAGAATTTAGGAAGGTAATCCGAACTTATGATGTAGTAAACGAATATAATGTGAAGTGTAAGGTGAATGACGAAGTAAGAGTTCAAGCCATCTATAAATCAGACTGCCAATGGAGAATATAGGCTTCTAAGATGAATAATTCGGACACGGTTCAAGTGAAGTCATATACGCCTCAACGCACATGTAGTAGGGATCATTACAATCGTTATTGTAACTATATTTTCATAGTCCATCTGTACATTGAGCAATTTAAGGCAGATCTAGAGTGGAAAACGTGAAGTCATATACGCCTCAACACACATGTAGTAGGGATCAATACAATCATCATTGTAACTACATTTTCATAGTGTATCGCTACATTGAGCAATTCAAGGCAGATCCAGAGTGGAAAATGAAGAGTATACATGCTATAGTAAATGAGGATTTGAAGATAAATATTACTAGAAATGTAACTTGGAAGGCGAGAAGACGTGCGAAAAAATTGATCAAGGAGACTATCAAAGAACAATTTGGGTCACTAAGGTCGTATGCGACAGAGGTTTTGAGGACCAATCCAGGATCCACAGTGATGATAGCACTTAGTGGGTAAGTTTTTCAAGGTATATATATAATTTGGATTTCAACATGGGTGTAGAAAATTCATTGGAGTAGACAGGTGCCATCTCCGTGGTGTTTGGGATGGTATACTGCTCATTGTAGTCGGCCTAGATGTAAATGACTGCATTTATCCAGTTTTTTATACCATTGTCCAAAAAGAGAACACGATTGCATGGAGATGGTTTTTGAAATATTTGGCGGAGGATAGTCAGATAGAAAATGGCCATGACTGGACTATGATGACCGATAGGCAAAAGGGCTTGAGTAATGTGATTGACGAGTTATTTCCAGAGGCAAAACATAGGTTCTGTATCAGACACATGTATACAAACTTTTTCAATAAGGGATTTAAGGTTAAGACTTTGAAAGACCTACTTTGGTGGGCCGCTAAGTCAGCTACTGTGGTCGACTTCAAATGGTGGATGGAACAAATTCGCCACTTAGTAAAGCCGCTTATAAATGGTTGATGGAGAGGCATCCTTCCAAGTGGAGTAGATCTCATTTCAGGACACATTCGACGAGCGATATGTTGTTGAACAACTTGTGCAAAGTTTTCAATAAGATACTGATTGATGATAGGGAGAAGTTAATTGTAGCTATGTTAAAAGATATGCAGTTGGGATTTATGACTAGAATTGAGAAACGTCGAAGTAAGATGAGGGTGTACAGAGGGCGATTATGTCCCAGAAATAAAAAAAGACTCTTCCAATCATGCAACCATCATGGATGACTCCACAAAGGGGAAGAAAGTAGAAGAAAAGGAGAAGCCAGGCAGATGAAGATGTTATAGCGACCTCCCAGGGAAAATCATGGATGACTCCACAAAGGGGAAGAAAGTAGAAGAAAAGGAGAAGCCAGGCAGATGAAGATGTTATAGCAACCTCCCAGGGAAAATCGCATGTCAGGAGAAAATGAAGAGTATTGATGACATGTTCAATATGTAGCTTAAAGGGCCACAACAAAATATATCATTCTAGACCCGATGCACATTTTGACGTAAGAATTTAAATGAATTATTATTGTTATTTTTAATTCAAATAACAACTTAACCATTTTTCCCATCTCCAAAACTGGTACGAGGGACATTTGGAGCCAATCGATACGGGCAAGCATGCTTCAGATGACTTAAGAAGACATGTAAGTACTTATAATGGCTAATGTTTATCATTTCATGTTGAAGAAAGTGTTGGTTTAATGATGTTTTGTTATTTTCATTGATAGGGAAGACTTGTTCCTGACCGAAGGAATGGATCTAGTTCGAGCCAAGCACGTGATGAAGTTCGCAATTTTCACTTCATGCCAACTCCCAGGGTTAAGCAGCAACATGTTGTTCTCAAGGATGGGCTAGCTCATTTTGTCCCTGATGGTGGAGCATCCTTGATAGAGCAAGTCGAACTTCAAGAAACGGATAGTAGTAGTCATGTGGGACACCATATTTTTTATGGTTGCAAATACCTATCCTACCTACTTTTGGCCGATGTTTTTGTGCCAATGTTGCTACTGGTTATTATGTGATGTACATAGGAATCTAGTTTTGGCATTTGTTTGATGGTGTTGGCTGGTTTAATGCTGGTTTTTGGATGCACGGATTGTAATGTGACATAGCCAACACGTTTGGGTGTAGTGGAAAGTGTTCAAATCATTGTAATGCACTGGAAGGAGTTCAAATGTTCTAACGTTGTGGATGCACATATTATATTCTGATCGAATGTTGTTTTGTGGATGAACAGATTATAAATTCAAAGTGTTTTCAAATATTGTAATGCTGGTTTGTTCAAATGTACTCATGCTGCAAAGAAGTTGAACATAAGCAAATATTTACCAAACCATCAACACTGCATATGAAAACTAACTAATTCAGCTTACTTAAATAATCTCTAGTACACCACATAATGAAATATCTAAGATAAGCAAATTCTACATATGAGAACATTAAATTTCAAAACCATCTTCTCATCAAGTACATAGTTGGATTGTCTTCGCTAATCTCTTCCCTTTTGTTTCTCATTCGCATCCACATCTCTTTTTCCCTTGATGAACATAATGTTGATGGATATCTCGACGTCCGACTGTTTGGTAATTCGAGTACAAGTTTTGAACAAATCCAATAGATCTTTAGTTTGATGCTCAGGCTTATGAATGGTTGAACAATCGCACCTTGATTCCCGTTTATTTTTTACACCACTGGATTGGCCCTCATCTTGTAATGGTACATGTTTGTTGGGCACAATGTTACTCTACTCGAAAAATCCGCAATCTCTAGTGCAACAAAAGAATAACCAACCAATGTTTGTGGTCTTTTCTACTTCCATCCATTTCATAAAAATATCAGCACAATCGGGACATCTTTGCTTCTTTGGGCATGTCCACAATTGGTGCCCTGGTTGTCTACAACTATGGCAAATGCCCTTATTCTTTCCTAACACACAAAAAAGGTTGGTCAGAAGCAAACATAAGAATCATAAGGTTCAGTAAGTGCTGGTAATTGGAATTCACTTCAAATCAACTGCAATAGCCTTTTCAAATCCTTCCTGCCTCAATTTGGTCAGAAAAAATAAATAGAAACTGGGGAAGAAACTATTTGAACAATGCTTCCTGGTTAGAACAAATAAATAGAAACTGAGGAAGAGAGTATTTAAACAAATAAATATGAACGGGTCAAATGCAAAAGCCTTTTCAAATGCATCTTTGCCTCATCTGCATGACGTTTTCACCAAAACAAATAGAAAAAATTAATCAAGCACAAACAATTGGGGAAGAGACTATTTGAATAATCAAAACTCAACTCTTGCTTCTTGTTGGATTTTACAATTGGCAACTACTTCCGAACTCGAGCATACCACCAATCTCTTCCACAAACAACAAAGCCACTGATTTCGGAAACTTCTACTTCAAATGAAAAACCTAGCAACAATGAAATTAACGTTGCAAAGAAAAGGGAAAATTTCTGAATTACCTCCATTTGTTCTCTCCATTTCAACGGTTTTAAGAATCACCCTTATCGGGCCTTCAGTTTCGGTTCAATTTTGTTTTCGGGCTAGGTTTCATACAATTTGGGAGTTAGAATCTTCGAGGAGAGATTTGGGGTTAGGGTTTGTTCATATACTTCATCCCATCTCACGCTTTTATTATAAAAGACGTGTTTGGGGATTCATGACATGGCAAGTGTTACTGCAATGTAGAAGGGGTTTAACGGTCAAGTTTGAAAACCGCCATCCACGTAGGCAAACGACATAGACCGAATTAACACGATGAGTGATGGAGAGCAATTTAAGTAAGTTCAGTTAATGATGGGGTGCAACTTAAAGTTCAGTTAGTGAAACGTGACACTTTGTAAAGTTCGGTGACTGTTGAAACAATTAACTCGACCTTTCATCAAATTTAAGTAAAAAAAGAAAAATAAAAAATTTAAAGAAACCACAATACCAATTTTACCTCCATTTTGAACGTTGAGAACTTGAAAACCTTACCATTTCTTATTGTTCAATATTTATTCATCTTTTCCATCTTCATCTCCATATTTAAGGTTTCTTCATATTATTTGGTTAAATTCGAATTTTTTTGCTTATAATATTGATGGATAATGTGTTTTTAGTTTTAATATTCAAATATTTAAACAAATTTTTTTTATTGTGTTGAATAAATCACAGCAATTTTGTTATTCGTTAAGGTCGGGGGGTCAAGATGGTCTAGGGTTTGGGGGGGTCCTATTCCGACTAGTTCGGGGTTCGAAGAGTCTGGGTTGGTGGTCCAGGGGGAGAAATCTAGCTTTTTAATTTTGAAATGAAAGGTATGTTTGTCTTTTAATGTTAGAAATGCTATTGTGGTGAATAATTAGTAACTTATGCCTATGTGTTGAATATGGTGTTGGACGTGGCCATTTAAAAAATGTAGTCGTTGTACTGATCAATAGTTTCATTATTCGGTGTGGGCCGGGTGACGGGTGCAATTTGATTGGTGAGCTACTTCAAAACTGCCATTTTTCCTCATTTTCTTTTTGACTCATTATCTCCGTCTCATTTATATTAATTGACTTTCCTTACTTTCTTATCCCAATTACATAGTCATGTTTCTTTATTAAGAATTTTTTATTTTATTCGTTTACTAATACACTCTTATTTAATTTGTCTAGTTATAATCAATTTTTCTCACTTAATCTTGAAATTGTACAAATATAAAATACATACTTCTTGAAATCATCCAAATAATTTATGAATGCGAGAATTAAAAATTAGATCATTCAATTTCTTTACTACTTCCAATTATAATTTGTTACTAGTTGTTGATAATAAAATAAGGGTAAATTAGGAAAGTTTTTGGTAAAAGTTATTTTTTCGATAATATTAAATAGGATTTCTTAATCCGTGTAAAAAACAAAACCAAGATATATAAATGGGATTTAAGGACTTATTTTTTCTAACTGGCATGCTTGACACTAATTTAGGTAGCAGTACTAATGATATTAAATTATAGACATATTTAAATACAAAAAAATTATGGCACATTTAATATGGCATTATATGTTGAAATCTAAATTGATGTTCAGCAGTACTAGTACTAGATAACATTATTATTATTTTTAAATATATAGGGAAAAGTGGATGAAAAATATATGTGGTCAATGGAATATAAAAAAATATTTACTATATATAATTTAATGAAAGTGTTCTAAAAGGTATGCGAAAAATCTACTTTGCCCTTATAAAGAAATATTAATATTATTAGGTGGCATATATATCATCTAGGAGGGAGGTGTGCACATAGTTCATGGCCCGTACGTAACTCAGCTTTTATGAGAAGTTGTTAGTACACTTTGAAAACTTTAATTTACAAATCGCAAAGAGCGCGATAACTATATTTTATATAATTATTCGAACAGAAAAATATAGATAGTTAATACTTCTTTTGATTAATAATAGCCTAATTTATTTTTTATTAGATAAAACTTGATAATTAAACGTGGAATTAGAAGAAATAAAAGAAAAATGGCGAAAAAGATGAAAAATTGTGAAATTCAAAGTTCGGGGACCTAATTATAACTTTTTAATAGTTGATTCGGACAACAAAATGAAGATTGAAGATATTAGGAGTTCAATTGGATGCAATTAGAAGTTAAATGATCAAAATTGCAAGAGAAAATGACTTGAAAGAATCAAGAATCGAATTTGGGGATCAAATTACACATGTGCAAAACTTCCAACAAGTGCCTCCACCGCGCCTAGGCTCTAGATTACTGAAAATGAAACAAAAAATAGGCATCTAGGCGCCATATCCAATCACCTAGTGCCACTAGAACTCGATTTGGATGGAATTCTTCCCCGAACACAAATTCTAACGCAATTTTGGACCAATTTTGGACTTATAAGTATCAAATAACTTCATTCATAAAAAGGAACCTCTCATACTACAAAATTCATCAACTAACATCATCAAAGAAATACCAACTCATCACACTTTGGGAAAATCAAGAAGCAAGTGCGAGAATTCAATAATTTGGAGTTTCAATTTTTGGGGAACAACAAGAAGAATTGGAGATTTAATCAAGATACAATTGAAAAAATTCAAGAGATTATTCATCTTCTTCCTCCCCTTCAAAATTTATAATCCGGGTTTTATATCTCCAATTAAATATGACTTTTTATGATTTTCTAATGTTAGGCTAGGGTTTCAATTACTAAGACATTGATGAACCCTTGTTATGAAGTTTTAATAGAAACTCAATAATTTAACGTTCTATATGTATTTATTATTGGATGATTGTTATAAGATTTAATGTATTTTCAATTAGTTAATCACTAAATGGATTAATTGTGATTTTTAATAAATTCTCGAGAAAAACATTATGATAGATAGTATTTTATAACAATCATTGTAAAATTCGATAGGGAATAGAGATATACCCATATGCTTTGCATGATAGGTGTTCTAGCATTTTTAATACATGCTTTTATGTTCGCATCTTTCATAGAAGTATAGAAATGTCACATGAGATAATAGATTTAATTGACATCGAGACATACTTTTAATTAACTTAAGAATATTGATCAATAAGAATGTGCACATATTGCCGTGTTATTAATTTGTATTAAAATCGATTAATGACAGGAATTTTAGGTTTTAGTAACCATTCAATCTAAATTTATAAAATCTAATAATTTGCTCATTAAAATTGTTAGTTTAATTAGTTAATTAGTATAAACTCTTCAACTAAAATAAAATATTCGATTAGAGTTAGAATTAATTGATTCTAGATTGAATACATAGTCCTCATGTGAATGATATTTATTCATCTCTTTATTACTTGTTCGTGATACCATACACTTGCAGGAAATCAAACGATCAAATTTTTTGCGCCATTGTCGGGATTTTTGCATTTAATTAGTTTTACTTATTTTTAACTTTAATCTGATTTTTTCTTTATTATTTTTAATTTCATATTAGAAAAATATTACAGTGCTTTATCTTTTTATTTTCAGGATCTTGCATGCAATGTTTGAGGCATGGTGATCTTGCTAAATTTGATCTGAATATCGATCGAACATTCATGTTGAGAAAAAAGAATAGATAGAAGCATAACAGAAATAACAAGCAAACAATACATCCAGTTGTAGCATCGGGTAATGAGAATGAGAGATAAATGAGAGAATACATAGCTCCACTAGTGATAGAAAGCAAATCCAATATAGCCTATCTAGTATTCGGGCAAGTAAATTTTCACTTAAGAATGGATGTAATAAATATGTTCCAAAACAAATTGTAGTTTTTGGGAGACCGAATGATAATCCAAATGCTCACATCTCAAGATTTTTGGATACGTGTGCGACAATTGAATATTCGGGGGTTTGTAGTGATGCAATTTAGCTGAGGTTCTTTTCTTACACTTTTGAGAGATTGAGTTAGGGAATGACTGGACACATTCCAACCTTACAACATCATGACTTGAGACAGTTTGAACCAAAAGTTGTTGAATAAATATGTTCCACCAAAAAAGGATTGCCAGTTGAGAGATAAGATTACTGCATTCTCACAACTTGATTCAAAGTACTATTAAGAGGCATGGGAAATATACAAAGGTTTGTTTCAATGATGTCCATAACATGGTTGTAAAAGTGGCTACAAGTACAACACTTTCACATTGAGCTAAATCCGACTAACATGGCTAACATTGACTCTGTATGTTATGGGTAAATTACAAAAAAGGACAGTGGATTAGGTGTATCAAATCATGGAGAATCTATCATTTACCAGTGCACTATGGCCAACAGAAAGATTAGGTGGAAAAGAGTTGCATGGATGCACACGGTTGACATATTGACATATATTTCTGCACAGCTAGCAGCACTAGTTAAGAAGGTAGACGGTTGGACAACCAATCAAACAATGAATGCAATTCAAGCAGCTAGGCCAAGATACAACAATTACGGGGATAATCATGAAAATGTGGATTGTAATGTGGGGAGTCCATTTGTACAGTCAGTTGAGGATGTGAATTACATCAAAAACTATGAGGTGCAACAAAATAATCACCATTTCAATAAATATAATTTGGGCTGGAGAAATCACCCAAATTTTTCTTGGAGCAATACTAGTCGCCATAAGGTTTCCAACAGCCATAAAATAAGCCTTCATGGGAAGAAGCATTGTGTAAAATGATAGCGTCATCAATTGAAGCATTGAGCAAAATGGCAGTGTCAACTAAATTCATGCAATAGACCAAGAAAAATTTTCAGATTCAAGGGGTTGCTATACAAAATTTGTAAAATCAGATCGAACAAATAGCCAAACACTTTCAGATAGACGGCTAGATACCCTACCAAGTGACATTGAGACAAATCTCAAATAGTAGATAATGGTAATAAATGTTATGAAATATGAGGTCAACACTCCACCAATCAAAATTACTCCAATTACACGAGAGTGTGTGCTACCCATCTCATTCCCTCAAAGGTTAGAAGGAAAAATAGTTCAGGCAATTACTACGCGCAATTGGGTACAAATTCCAGAAATCAAAACTAAGAGACATATGTTATTGAATGAAAATGAACCTTCCATAGATAAGAAGCACGTGGGTCAGTCTGAACATTCAGCAAAAATAAATTCAGATAAAGATTCAAACAGTTCACAAGTTAAGGCAACTATTCCTATTGAAACGGAATTACCTTGTAACACCACGCGTTCGCCTTTATATGATTATTGTTTATAATGATAATGTTTTTCCTTATATTTGATTTTAACTCATAATTTAATGTTGTCGTAACTAATTATATTTTTGTAGTGGGATGCAATTCGGACACCCTAGACGATCTTTGTTCCTATTGAAGTTAATTTTATTAAGATGAAACAAACTATAAAGTATAATATAGATATTGTTATTTTATTATATGTTTTTTCACTAATTTTATTTTATTTAACTTAATTGACTTGATAATTAGAAACCAATTACGTTATTTACACAAATTAAGTCAAATGATGGGAATTTAGCCCTAATTGGTAGTAACATTACCCATAGTTTATGCTTTAAAATTTAAATTAGAAATTTTGCTAATGAACTTTTAAATCATTATTTACTCATTCTTATCAAAATTAATGTGGAGCCATATATATATGTGACATATATTCTTCTTTTACTTCGTCTTCTTTGTCTGGGGATTCTAACACGTGAGGTACTATGATTTTTAATTTTACTTTGTTATCATCTTATAGTCAAATTATGCTGATGCCTTTACAAATTATGGTTGAATCATTGAATTAATTAGTCATTTCATTTTCTGTTAATCACACATATGTGCAGTATGTATACGTATATATATGTATACCCCCACCCAACATACAATTTATCAATTAATGCAAATCCAATTAAGCTTAAATTGAATTTAAGTAAGTGCATAGCTCGTTTTGGTATTGGGTTCTCAGGTTTCGACTAAATAAAAATTTAGTAAATTATTCTCCAAATGAATGGTTAAATGAGTAAAAGTTTTATTCATACAAGGATATAAACGGTGTTGTTTATTCGTAATCAAAGCATTCTCTTAATTCATGAGTTGCACTTGTCAATATTTTTATTACTTATTTGCACCTAAATTCTGTTTTCTCTTAGTTTGGGTTATTGAATTTAGAAATTAACTGTCTTAGTAATTGAGAAAAGAAAAACAAGAAAATGGGCGCTTTATTTCTTCATTAAAAGTCTAGTTTCAACTATAACTTCCTGAGGTTGCATAATTTATTGAATTAAGTTTCTTATGAGTTCATATTATTGCATTATTTGTGTCTTTTGCCTTTATTGTCATCCATGCAGTAGCAAAGTAAAAAAATAAAAATAAATAAATAAATAAAATATGGGTAGTTATTTTCTAACAAATAATAGTAATAAATATATGGCACTATTATGGCTAAAAGTGATTTCGACCATATATTCCATTTTTAAATCTTTATATAATTGTGAGCACTTTTTATTTTACACGTTCGGTCCTAATGACAATAACTAGTTTATCTTAATAGAATAAAGATTGATTCTCAAGAAAGAATATTGTTGAGATTTTTAAATGAATGATAATGACATACGATAATCGGCACATAAATTTTATGGGTGGCTAAGGACATCTTTACTACTCACTCTAAAAAGTTAATTGCCGAGGATTCGAGGTAAGTAAATTTCTCCTTATTTTCATGTGTACACTACACCAAAAATAATCATTTGCAATACTTAAAAGGCAACATTTGTTGATAAATGTTGCTAAAAGGGTCTTTTGACAACATTTTAGTAAGTGAATGTTGCAATTAGTTAATGTAATTGAGTTTTGACAACATTTTAAAAATGAATGTTGTTAATGTCACTTTTTGCAACGTTTATTGACCGTTGCGAAAAGTTTACCTTTTTGCCATCTTTTTGCAACATTTATTGAATGTTGCGAAAAGTCTATTTCTGCAACATTTAATGAACATTGCAAAAAGGTAAACTTATAGCAACGTTTTTGAAAGTTGCAAATTACTTTTGTAGACTAACTTTCTACAACCTTTTTGAAGTGTTGTTAATATGGACCTTTTGCAACGTTTGGTGAACATTGCTAATAAGCTTACCTTTTGCAACGTTTATTAAACCTTGCAAATAATATTCTGGCCCATTTAAATCAATCCATCACATTCTAACCCAACAGCCCACAAAACACCTAATATTGTACCGGCTCAACCCGACCCACTTGGTTAAATAGAAAAATTGAGAAACAAAAAAAATGAAAATCAAAATGAACGAATTCACTAAATAACTTTACAGAAGCCCAATACTCCCAAATTGCTCCCAAATCATCGTCCAAATCGCTCTCCCATCAAATCCCGTTTGAATCATCAGTACCGTTTGAAGCTAATCGCCAGTCAGTTGACGTTAGTGCCAGTCAGTTTCTTTCTTTTTTTTTTTTCATCAAGTTTTCGTTATTTGCTATGTTTTTTCAAGATTTTGTTGTTACATTCCATAAAATTCCTTGTAGATGGTTTTTGCTGCGGTTCCAATTGCTCAGAAGAAAACTGCCCTAAATCGATTGGTCAAGGTATTGCAATTTATGATTTTTTAATTTTGGTTCGACATAAATCTCTACTATAATTAGGCTCATTATTTTTGCTGACTAGCCAAACTATTGATACTTTTGTTGTTGAGCCCTATTTTTTTTTTTCATATAGGATAATTTTGCCCTAATCTTAGTGCTAGAAGCGAAGTTCAGTAACCAGGGTGTTGATAATACGGGGAAGAGGCAGCTTGTTTGTGTGGTAAGATAATGTGCACCACGACTATATTAATTTGTTATTAATGTGACTTCCCACATTTGTCCATAGCTTCCTTTTTCTGCACTTGTTTAATTCAGTCCGTGGCCTATCATATTTGTTTTTGATTAGCGGCTTTTGTTCCATTATGCTGCTTTAATTTGTTTTGATACTGACCTTTTAGAATTGTTAACCATTCCAGTGAGATAGCTTAATTTTCATTAGGTTACTCTCAGTTTCTAAATGTGTGTTGTGTAAATGAAATATTATTTTTTCTATGTGACAGAGATATTTATCTGTTTGTTTGTGGCGTTGGAGTGAATTATGTAGTTGTTGACTTGTTTTGAGTCTATGTAAGTTCGAGTTCAATTTTCACTTTGTGACAAAAATAATATTAAAACTTAAGATAGGTTAGTTAAGTATTATGAATAATCAATTTGTTATGTTAGTTTCAAAAGTTTGCACCAGTGAATAATGAATTTCTTATCCCTTTAAAATTGAAAGCAAAATCATGTTTACAAAGTTCATTAAAATGGTAAACTGCCACATTATATTTACTTTTTAAAAAGGCATGCCGTGAATGTCTACCATTGCAAGGTCATGTTGATGCTATGTAAATCTAATTTATGCTGTTATGTAATGAATGTAACGAATTATTATTTTTCGCAAGATAGATATAAGAGTTCGAAAGTTTCTAGCCAATCTGATAATTTCAGTATTGCGAGGAATGGACTTTAATTAGCTAGAAATGTGAAATTTTAATGATGAAAGATGAATAAAGAAAAGTTCAAGTCGGATGTGAAAGTAACAAGTTCAAGAGTTAGAATACAATTTTTCAATGGATTCTTCAGCCAAAAAAAGTTAATATAATTTTAATAATCTTAACACATTATTTCAGTGTTGAATAGTATCTTTGCATACAATGGACAAAGAGTGGCTATACTTATCAATGTTATCATCTAAAATTAAATATTGCAGATCTAG
>CAIGRB010091968.1:0-12710 GCA_903798255.1 Fraxinus quadrangulata | reverse complement strand
AAGAAAAAGAATTGTCAAGAAAATAATCCCAATCAAATACTTAATTTAGAGAAAGATGGAATTTTATTTCCAATTTCATGGAAATGGTGGGCTATCAAATAGGCGCTAAATAATTTTATAATTAGTTCATTAAATAAAATTTACTAAAATAAAAGTAAATACGAATGAGCTCCACGTGGCATCAGTTGCATGGAAAATCCATGCAAAAAGGTGTCATTCTATCTGTTCCTAGCTTCGTTGACTCTATAAGAAATGTTAGGTTTTTTTTAGAAAAAACAATATTTTTGGCCCGTTTGGTATAAATTAAAATCAAATTTTAATCAAAATCAAAATAAAATAATTAGAGTGTGTTTGAGCCACATTATTTTGGAAAAATGTATTCTGAAATAGTAGATTGATGAAAAATTTGTGATTGAAAAAGAAGGAAAATTTATTAATGTAATAAAAAATATTATTTTATTGAAAAATGTGTGGTTGAAAATGAGTAGAAGAATGAAAATGAAAATATCAATGTATACCGGGGACTTAATTAATATTAATCATATTTTTTATGAGTCCCATATCTTTTCAATCACATATTACAAAATTTTTTATTAAAATCTACTAAAAATTTAATTTTAATCTCCACCAATATTTTTCCTTTTCTATCTCTCTCTCTCTCTCTAGATTTTCTCTGTCTGGAACTCAGTGTGGAGCCCAAACCGTCCTCTACTTTGCTGGCTTCGAGCTTTCAATTCTTTGTTTTTTTTTTTTTAAAATTGAAGTTGCCTTAATCAAACACATCACATAATTGATAATTCCTTTTCAGCCCTGTTTTCTTCCCCCTTTTATGCCCTTTTTCTCCATCTTTTATCACCTCATATCATCGTACTCATACCCCTTCAATCCGTTTTTTTGATTTGATGGATCCACAGATCTAAACCACTTTCACTTTCAGATCTTGTGCTCTAAAGGTAACATCTTTTATGTGGGTTTCTTGCTGTTTTATCTTGGAAGATTGTACCGTTGAATTACTTGACTGGAGAGTTTTGGGATTTTGAGAAATTGGGTTTTTGTTTATTTGTTTTTCTTTTTTCCTTTTTGGGAATTGGGCTTTCTGGAATCTGAACTGGCTGAGCAAACAGTTCTATAAAGCAAATGTAAATTTTGACTACTCTTTTAATTTTTCAAAGCCTCCTGCCCCATTTCTTGTTTTAAACTTTAACTGAACTTAATATTTTAATCAGAGATCTATTTCACATTTAAATACTTTGATTCTTGGTAGCCTGTAACAGTACTGAGCTGAATTAAACATAAACTCGGTATCTTTATATATTTTTTTCTATGGATTGATATGTTGAGTTGTTTTGTTCAAGTTCTAATTTTGCTTGTTTTATGTTTGTTGTTTTTCCTCACCTAGACTTGTACTGTGTATAATTTCTCTTTCTAGAGGAGGAATTGATAATTGAAAGTGGTTGCACAATTGAGGTTGGTCTGAGTTACTTTGAGTCCTCGTTAGATGTGCATAATTTGGAGGGTGCTTGGGATGAGATGAGGCATGTTATCGGGGTTAATGAACTTTTTGAGGGCGTGCTTTTGGCCGAAGGCAGGTCGATTTGCTCCTACGGGTTCTGATGCTGGTGGGCGTCAAGATGGGCTTCTGTGGTACAAGGATGCAGGACAACATTTTAATGGAGAATTTTCTATGGCTGTAGTTCAAGCTAATAATTTACTTGAGGATCAGAGCCAACTTGAATCTGGTTGTTTGAGCTTGCACGATTCTGGGCCCTATGGTACTTTTATGGGAATTTATGATGGACATGGTGGCCCAGAGACTTCTCGGTTCATTAACGAACACCTCTTTCGACACCTCAAGAGTAAGTCTATCATGTTCTTTAGGATTTAGTCTTGCTGTTAACTTCAATGTCTTTTTGGTTCTATCAAAGAAATAGGACTTTAGAATAGAGCATCCGATGTATCATGTATATTCTCCTATTACTGTTGCTTACACTAGTCAAGTAAAACTGTAAAAAGTGTATCAGTTGCAAATTTTGAGCACCAAATTTCACGATGTCCTTGGTAATGTTTAATTCTAAATGCACAGCCAAATAATAACAGCATAGATGACGGGAATAATAATCCCTAGTGATAATTCACTTGGTCGTGTAATTTAACTTTTTACTGGTCAACTGCTAATTTCCCAATTGTGTAGCATTTGCTGCAGAGCACCAGTCTATGTCAGTGGAGGTAATACGGAAGGCATTGCAAGCTACAGAAGATGGTTTTTTCTCACTTGTCAGCAGGCAATGGCCTTTGAATCCACAGATAGCAGCAGTTGGTTCATGCTGCCTCGTCGGAGTTATCTGCAATGGAACACTCTATATTGCCAATCTTGGTGATTCCCGTGCTGTTTTAGGGAGACTTGTCAAGGCAACAGGGGAAGTACTATCCATTCAGCTCTCTTCAGAGCATAATGCAAGTATTGAATCCGTGAGACAGGAACTGAAATCTATGCACCCTGATGACTCACAAATTGTTGTTCTAAAGCATAATGTGTGGCGTGTGAAGGGCCTTATACAGGTTGGTTGTCTTTCTTTCTGGTAGTTATTGCCACAGTAAATTCTCTGCTGATCTGTCATCTTTGGCCTGTGTAATCCTGCAAAATTGCCTCATCAATTGCAGCATGATAATTTCTATGTAGGCAGAGACAGTGCTTCAGGCTGAGAGCTGGAAAAAAAAATTCGACTGGAAGTAATGTCAGTTAAATTGACGGTTTATATTGATCTTGCTATTGTGCAATCGTTGATCCTCATCCTCGTTGAATTCTAGCATAAAAATTGAAGCTTTTCATACTTGGCTCACTTGTACCTAGATATTATTGATCCATTACCACTTTTCATATGTGCAATTTAGCTATTGAATAATGTTCTATACTATTTTGTTATGAGTTCACATTAAAATATGATCTGCATTATGACTAGCCTATGTTGGCTCACAGATTTCAAGATCCATCGGTGATGTTTATTTGAAAAATACTGAATTCAACAGGGAGCCATTATATGTGAAGTTTCGACTTCGTGAACCTTTTAAAAGGCCAATTTTGAGCTCGGAACCATCAATTTCCGTACATCAATTGTTACCTCACGATCAGTTTATAATATTCGCATCAGATGGCCTTTGGGAGCACCTTACCAATCAAGATGCAGTCAATATAGTTCAAAATCATCCACACTGTGTAAGATATTCAATGTTTTAAATTTTAGCGCTTATCTAATTTGAAGCGTAGCATGCTGCATCCTAAAGGTTATTATTATGCTAAGATTAGTGAAGGGTCTGCAGACTCAGAAATAAGTTTGAAGTCAGCATGTACTGTTCTCATGGCTGTTTTTTACCATGTTTTGTTTCCCCTCCAAGCAGATGATATAGAGCATGTTTGGCAAAAAAAAAAGGAAAAAGGGGTTGCTATCTTATAAAGAAGAAAGAAAATGGAAAAAATTCTTAAATTCTGTGTACGTTACTTATGCAGGGAAGTGCTAGGAGATTAGTGAAAGCAGCATTGAAAGAGGCAGCAAAGAAAAGAGAGATGAGGTACTCGGACTTGAAGGAGATTGAGCGTGGAGTTCGTCGGCATTTCCACGATGACATCACCGTTATTGTAGTTTTTCTCGACTCAAATCTTGTGTGTCGGGCTAGTTCTGTTAGGACTCCCAACGTATCCGTCAAAGGGGGTAGCATCACTCTGCGTCCTAACACCCTTGCGCCTGGCACTTCTTGATGCTTCTGTTTCTAATGTTATTGCCTGTTGTACTATTCTCATGTGAATACAGAAGCTTCTTGGAACACGAGCAGGAGCAGCCCCTAAAATTCTTTATTGTATACTGTAACTTTTAACTGGAGACTAATACTTGGTATAGCCCAAGAGAGAGACTGGAGAGAATTTTAATGTGACAATCAGTATAGATATGTTGGCTTGTTTTTTCCGCTTATATTTTGTCAATTTTACTTTTGTAAAATGCTCGACCACACAGATAAATGACCGGACTCTGTAAATTCCACCAACTTTGAATAGAAGCCTTCTTGTCATCACAGTCGACATCAGGAACTGCATCGTCCTCATAATGGCGTATCTTATTCTTCATAATGGAGCTCTTGAGGTGTGCTTCTTCCTCTATCAAAAAGCCCGTCTTGTCAATGCACTCATAATTAATTGAATCGTAATTGAGAAGCACCACCTCAAGAGCCCGATTATGAAGAATAGGTATATAATTTCTAGGTTGAGAGGGACAGTGACTCGTTTCGCTTATTACATTTATGAACACAAGCAAGTATTGCAAAGTTTGTTAACAAGTATACATTGCACAAGCCATAAACTTTGAAGAAGTGCAAACTGGAGACTTGCAAGTCCTATTGTCTTTGATAGCAAATTTTAGGAGGATTGCTTGATAGTTGTGAACATTGTGACTCCTATTATGAGGTTGTTATGCATCGTAGACTCCTATTATGAGGTTGTTATGCATCGTAGATTCAGATGAAAAGCCTTCCTCGGTGCATGTATAGGACATGGAGCACATTCAGGACGATATTAATGAATGGGAAAATACTGTTGAATTCTTGGCCCATTCTACTGGCGAAAATGGGGACTAATTTGGTAAGAGAAAAATTTAAAATTTATCCATCATTGGTGAATTGCAGGTCCAGATCATCTGAGCATAATAAAATTGCCCCATGACAGCTTAGCTATCCAAAAAGTTTCATAATGGCTACTGGGGTGGGTAGTTTTCAGCACTTATTATTATTATTTCTGGAGAGCAAGAACAAGAGCAACATAAAATCGAAAATCTTATTGCATGCAAAGGACTAATTTGAATGGGAAAACCCACTGTAAGCCTCAATTATACATCACAAGCTTGAGACACAAAGGCAGCTCTGAGTAGAAATGTCCAGCAACAAAGAATTTCCCAAAAAAGGCAATCAAACTCGAAACTGTTACAAGTCCTGTCACCAATATATGACAACAAAGGGAAGCCATTGGTGCTTCAAAACTTAATCTGAGACAGCGAAAGCAATTTTGAAGTGCATTCTGGCAAAGCAAACTGATTTAATACTCAAAGAGTACGCATCTTAAACTGCTGAAGCCTTGGCTTCGAGGGGCTAATCAAGAACTTTTATTTTTCAAGAGGATTGAGGAGGAGATGCACAATCTATAGAAACACACATCACGGGTCATTTCACAAAATGTGCACACCTAGGTAACTGACCAGAAAACTACAGCACAAGAGCTTGTCTCTTCCAATCAATTGGCTGCATCCCGGCTGTAGTACTGATCGAGTGTCTTTGCTGGAATACGATGAAGAAGCTCCCGGGGAAAGATCCTAAGCAGTGTCCACGCTAGATCGAGTGATTGGAAGATGTTGCGGGTGTCATAGGCACCTTGAGCTACAAACTTCCTTTCGAATTTATCAAGGAACTCGAGATATAGCTGTTTATTCAAACATGGTCCCATTAGTCATCTTAAAAGGTTATTATTAATGATAAGTTCAGGGACAAACTCAATATAACACAGTACAGACCAGATCTTCTGAAGAAAGTGCTTCTTCTCCTACTACGGCTTTCATTGCCTGGACATCCTTTCCTATTGCATAGTTTGCATATAGCTGGAAATGGGAAAAATACACAAACAAAAATAAAATGATGAGGGGAGAACTTTGACCGAGTTTTGAACTGTGAATAGCTAATCATACCTGATTAGAGACATCAGAGTGATCCCGGCGAGTCATGCCCTCACCAATAGCACTCTATAATAAAAGTGAAATCATATAGATTAACGGTGTATCATCTTCAAATCTTTTAAATAAGAAGTCAAACCAATCAAATCAGGCAATCTATGGTACTTACTTTCATCAAACGAGACAAGGATGGAAGCACATTAATTGGAGGATATATCTGTTCAGTTCAGAAGAAAGCAAATGTTATTATGGCAAATTTATATTCCAAAGGAAAATGTAGTTATAGCCAACTAGGAAGAAAATTCCAGACACACCACATATAAAGCCATCACTCGGGCATTATGCAAGACATTTAAAATGACAGGAGTCAGTATTGTGGAGCTGATCAATATGAATTCTGATCCCAATAGATGCTTTTACTTGGCAGACTTATTGCAAGTACTAGACCTCATTGAGAGTTGTCTAGGAATCCTCAAACAATGTGCTAATAAGCACCTCTAACGAAACTCACTAGCAAATTGTTCACATTTTTTCCCCCCTAAATCTGCCATTGTGAGGTAGTTTACTGATATCCAGAGGGTTTCTGGATGCAGTCCAGGGACTAGGTAGATCTCATGAAATCAAATTATGACCTCCTAGTTTTTGTTGTAACTACAGATTCCAATGCTACTTTTCTCGTTTCTCTCAAAGATACCCGAAGAACTTTTCTACTTTGATTTTGGTCCGATTACACACTTTTTTCTTTCCATCTTTTAGCACATCCCATCAACTTGAAGCAAGATTCTGTGTTTTTTGAATGTAGATTCGTAATATCCACTTAGATTTGCACGAAAAAGAATCTTATGGTAGAGAAAACCCACTAGTACTCATTCTAAGAGAGGATTTATGAAAAAAATATTATAGTAGAGATAACCCACTAGTACTGATTTTAAAAGATGATCAAAGATGTGCCAGGCACTTGGTGGCTCTTCTGGAGTTGAAATTCCATGCAGTCCACCATGTTAAAATTTTTTGTACCAACATCCACAAACCAATTCATGCAGCTACAACAAATATCTACCTGTCGATTATGAAGCTGTCTGTCAATATAAATCTGTCCTTCAGTGATATAACCAGTAAGATCAGGGGTTGGATGAGTAATATCTGATCAATCAATAAATAGAACAAGCCAAGTTTTATCAATCTATCAGAAAAACAAAAATTGTGTTCAGATAGGTTATGTGGATGGCTAATATTTTATTACCATCGTTGGGCATAGTCAAGATAGGAATTTGTGTTATGGATCCCTTTCTTCCTTCAATACGTCCAGCTCGCTCATAGATAGTTGCCAGATCAGTATACATATAACCAGGATACCCACGCCTCCCAGGCACTTCTTCTCGCGCAGCAGAAACCTACAGTGGCAAATTGGTAATTTACTTGATGCAAATAGTTAAGACCGAAAATCTCAGTCACAGTAAATTTCATGAATCACCTTGAATGCAGTTTTCATTTCTGGTCAAAGTTAAGAGAAGATAATCCTACAGAAAACAAAGTATATGACATAAATGTTACCTCACGAAGAGCATCAGCATAGGAACTCATATCTGTCAATATGACAAGAACATGCTTCCCACATTCATATGCTAAATATTCTGCAGTTGTAAGGGCAATACGGGGAGTAATGATACGTTCTATTGTTGGGTCATTGGCCTGCATAAAAAAAGGTTTGTTATAAACAAGACAATACACCACTAAAACTTGGAAGAAATAACAATCTGAGTATCCTCAATGGGTCAACAAATCACATAATTACCAGGTTCAGGAAAAGGGTCACTCTCTCCATAGATCCATTTTCCTCGAAATCACGTTTGAAGAACTGTGCTGTCTCCATGTTAACCCCCATAGCTGCAAAAACAATGGCAAAATTGTCGTCTTCCTGATCCTGCAGCATTTGTAGATCATGAGTATAAGATTGCTTGGTTGCTGGGGAGCATAGAGGTGTATAAAGAATTTCTCTGCATTTTGACAGATATATGTTAGAATAAACTGACTAAAGACTAAAATTATACAATTTACCGAACCATGTATTTGATATACATGATAATGTTCAAAAGATTTCAAAAGTAGACTACTAGCAATTTTGGGCAAAAGGACCAAATCTGGAGATTATGTTTATATTAAAGATAGGAGAAAAGTTCTTTCAATAATACTAACAAAATAACTTTCCTCCATCAATTTTGGCATATTTATCAGCATAATATAACAATATCGCCAAGACAATGCAGTGACACTCATTCACGATTCATTTATGTTAGACAACAGCAGAAATACAGCATCCAGGGTAATAAAGAGATTATCTACAGTAGGCACCGTTAAAATATGGGATCTTCTTGTACCTCAAGAAGATTATCAGATTTCTCCAACCGCTTCACTAAACCAGCCTGACGACAGATTTGGGCAGCAATTTCATTATGGGGAAGACCAGCTGCAGAAAAAAGAGGAATTTTCTGTCCTCTGGCAATTGAATTCATGACATCAATTGTTGAAATTCCCGTCTGTATCATTTCTTCAGGATACGTTCTCTCACTAGGATTAATGGAACTCCCTGAAGAGGAGAATTTGAATACATCATCAAATGCGGATTAAAGATGTATGCCGACAAAAGATGTAAGGTCATTCTCTAAAGTCACTCACCAGAAATATCCAAGTAAGCCTCGGGCAAAATTGGAGGACCGTTGTCAATGGGTTTCCCGGAGCCATTAAATATACGACCAAGCATATCCAATGAGACGGGTGTTTTTAAAACCTGTATCATGGGATAAACATTCTTAAGAAGGCAAGAAAGATACTTTGAGAAAATGCAAAAGAACGGAAAACTCGTGGATATCAAGCAAAAAAATCATTATTAAGCAAAAAGACCAATTTTTCCAGAATCATGACGCATCACTCCTATCCGGTTAAGTTCAGAAAACTATTATTTCTGTTCACGACATGAGAAAGTAATTGCAAGTACCTGACTAAAGCAGCTCAAGTAAGAAGATACAGTTTCTTCTGAAATCCATAAGCATATTAAGCACCAAGATTCACTTGAGATATACAAATTATAAAAAACTAAATTCATTATCTTAAAGCATAATTTGGCTGCAGAGCCTTTTTTTATGTCCATGATTCATTTGGATCCAGAAAAAACTTTTATAGCTTGTGTGAAAGAAATTAAACATCTAGACCATCTTCTTTCCATCCAGTACCAAGATATACATAACAGCAGAACAAATATATATGCAATTAACAGCAATGCTGTACCTCCCCTGTAAACTGGACAGTTGTATATTTGTTGTCAATTCCAGATGTTCCTTCAAAAACCTGGTGAAATAAACAAGGAAAGAAAAATCATATTCTCGCATGAGTAAAAACACTCACAAGTTCAGCATAGGTAATCCGTAATCTTAAATCATTGAATTGACACATGAATTTTGTAAAACTCTAACCTAAAAGAACTGCTGAAACAAAAAGAAGAGACAACTGGTTACTGCTTGTTATTGAAGACAACTAATTTGTACAAAGTAAAAGGAAAGAAAAAATCATACACAAAAAAACTAAGTCTAGGCCGATAATGAATTGACAGAGATATCATGCAATGTATTCACTTGAATTCACAATGCACAAGAGATGACAAGGATAACCACCTGAACAACAGCCTTCTCACCGTCTACCTCCAGGACCTGTCCACGTCGTGTCGTTCCATCTCCTAAGCGAATATTAACAATCTCCTGGTATTTGGGTCCCTGAAATAATCCATACAACACATGTAAAGTTATGCAGTCACTCCATAAACAGAATACCGCACGTAGTCATTCCATATACAAGAAACCAATGTAAAACAAAGAGCAGAATATTCACCTTAACTTTTTCCAGGATAACCAATGGTCCAGCAACTCCAGAGACAGTTCTGTACTCTGGAAAGATACAAAAGCATAAAAGTATGCATCAATAATCTTAAAATTAAAAAAATAGAAGGTAAGATTTACATTACCAGATAATTTGAAAACTTAGTTAGCAAGTATAAAGTACAATAGAGAAGCACACGATAGAAAATTTATATAGGTTAACTTCATAAAAATCCTTTGGATTAACCACCTAATTGATACTAAGCACTAAATCTCTAGTATTTACTCTGCTAATGTCCCTTGGTCTTTCAATCTCTTTTATCTGTTTGTTCAAGTTTGTTCCCTCATCACCCTCCAACTTTAAAGGCCTCTTTTCCACCAGTGTCTCCCCTGATCTCCACCAGAGTTGTTTCAAATCATGCTAAAACTTATGAAATTCTGCTTTCTGATTTGGCTCCCAACCTAGTGGATGGATAGAAGGTCACAACATATCCTAATCCTGCCAGAGATTTGAATTTGAGAGGCAGAGAACGCTTTTGTGAGCTTGATGTTGAGCTCCAACACTTAGGTTAAATTATTTATGTTTGCAGGACCTGCAGCATTGAAGACAACGGCAGAATTAATCAGATTCAACCTTGCATGGATCTTTTTGACTATACTACTTACTTTGCTAAACCTTTGGTTAAGGAACCAGGACACTGGGAGTTGGACCTTCGATAAAACATCCCTCCTCTCCAATTGGACCTCTTGATGACTAGGAGAAATCTAAGATCTTCGTTCGGATCTAGTAGATTGTGCTCAAGTTGCAATACTCCAGAAAGAAAATTTTGAACCATAGCCAGAATCAGAAAGAACTCCCCATATCCGTATCAGATGGCAACATACAGAGCATGTCAATCTTGTAAGGATTTACTGCTGATAGGGATTGTAACTCACTTGAGTTTTGATTGCATTCGTGAGAACAATCAAAAATTTTCTAAATCTTGGAGTCCTGCTGACGCCTGATTAGTCTTCCTATTAGATCCATCCAAACTTTTGGGCTCTTATGTAACTTTTCCAATTCTTTCTAAAGTTTCCTCCTCCTAAATCTAGTTTTCCCTGCGTGATTCTTCCAACCAGTCTCCCTCCAAACTTTTGGACTGTACGTAGAGCATGAGGAGGAAAATTTCCATGCATATCACCTTCGTCTCTATAGTCATGATTTATGTTGGCCTTTATAACAATTGAATACAAAATCAGACCCAAAACAAGCATAGATAAACAGTCAAATTAGAGGCAGAGGTCCAATTTCAATGGAACAGGGGAAACTGGTAACTGGGAAAGAAACATATTAAGGCGGTCAAAGGGTTGATAAACACGTGAACTACAATCACCACTGTAATGCTAGAAAATGGATTTGATAAGATGGTGAGCAGTTGATATCAAACGGAATGGCGCGTCACTTAATTCACTGCCTCATCAAGATAAACCAACCACGTTCACTTTTCTAGTTCCTGTGGTTTATCACTGGCAATAATAATGACGACAATGCTGGGCTATGGCAATCGAACTGGATGGCCCATGATAGAGCAAAGAGGAAGAAGAGGATTAATGCAACTGACCTAGACAACTATGGAACAAAACTTTCATTTACATAGATTTGAGTCATGTAGTTCATTTTGGACGATATAGGTAACATTACCTTTGGCAGCAACTTCTCTCCCAATCTCCCAAGGAATTGTTCCAGAAGACAGGAGCAGAGACTGGAAGAGTGCGAGTGATATTATAAATGTTTTCCTTTTTCTATGACAATCTCGCCACTTGGCTAATTTGGTAGCTATGACCCCATTCAGAAAATATACAACTTGGACAAAACCAGCAAACCTACTTTAGCATTCACAATCCAAATAAATACTTTTTCCTATTCTACCATCCACAGAAAGATTTTGCACAATCTGATTTCATCAGAAATCAAATTAAGCTCAAAGACTAGAAATCGTTCGCTAAACAAAAGTCAAATATCATGAATTACATAATCAATAATCAACAAGATACTGAAATAGAATATATACATGTACGATATAAGAAACAAAAAACATTACACAGAGAACATACCCATCCCAATTTCAAGAGTTCCTTCCTCCATGTCAAAGTTGTTTTGAGCCACACCCATAATTTATCCTAACTAATCCAAAACAATGCCAAAAAAAACTCATATTAGTTAAATGCAATCATAAGCAATAAAAAATATTTACATTTCAAATCAGTCTGATTATAGAAGAAAACATTTCAACAAACGCACAATGTTTTACTCCTTTGAATTCCTTTTAATTATATATAAACACATATTCGGCCTGTTTAAGTTCGCAATGTATGCAGTACACTAACCTGCATTTTGCGATTATAACATTTACGCAAATGAATTAAAAACAACTGTTTAAGGGTGCGATTAGTGTGGTTCCAGCCAGATAATTATGAACACTAAATATAAAAGTACGAATTAAATCGAATGAAGCTGAACTGTGTTAATAAATTTAAAACAGTAGATTCTAGAATGGATCTAGGAATTCACTTACCCACTAGTGTTTGAATCTCCAACAGAGAAAACGAGATTAGCTTGTTCGCACGCGCAGGGAAGCAAAACGGAGATCTGGTGGCAGAGATGAGATTTATAATTAATTCGTCAAATACTCAGGAAAATAAAAATGTGTATTTTCAGTGCTTGTATTTTATCAGGACATAGTTGTCCATACCTGTCACGATGGTTCAATTGTTTTTGATTTGTCAATGGAAATATTTATTTTATTATAATAATACATACACGTGAGAGCTCGAAAATTATCATGTTGTCGACTATCGACCATTTGGTTTAGATTAAAATTCAATTAAAATTTCAAATTAAAGTTAACAATCGATGCCGATATGCAAGAGCGAATTCAAGACTTGATTAAAGATTTAAGTTGACTAATACGCAAAAAAAAGAAAAAAGAAAAAAAATTAATGTACCCATAAAAAAATTGGAATGGACTGGGACCTAGTCCAGTCCCCTAAATTCGCGAGTACTGATATGATTGGCCATTCGGCTTGCAACCAACTGATGTGATTTGACTCCCACATGCCATTGAGGCTTGCAATCCCTTTTTGCATGGCGAAGATC
>CAIGRB010091966.1:35447-65017 GCA_903798255.1 Fraxinus quadrangulata | reverse complement strand
AAGATTCAATGAGTTGACCACTGAGAAAGAGACCTTATAGATACAGGTTGAGAACCTTCTGATCGACCTAGAACATTCTAAGTCTTAACTATTTGCCTTCTCTAGTAGTTCTGAAAAGTCGACAATATTTTAGGAATTAACAAGCCGGTTGGAAATAAGGTAGGTCTAGGTTTTAAGGGAAACAATGCTAGTACTTATAAGACTACATTTGTCTTTACTACTGACCAGCCTAAACATGTGTCTAACCCCAATATTAAGGAATTTGTTAGATAGAGGTCTATTAAACAGCGTAGGACCTGCCAACCTAGGAATAGATATCAACGATCTCATAATGTTGGTTCTAAGTTTATTCCTACATGTTTTCACTATGGTGAGTTAGAATACATAAGGCCTAAGTGTCGTTATTTTCTGAACAGAAATAGAGACGTGAACTTAAATAGAAATAAGAATCAGGAGTTCGTTGGTCAGATTGACTTTCTTACTAATCAGGTAAGTCATTTAACCAAGTTAATGACACAGATGATCGAAAATATTCCTGTCACTAGGCAAGTTTTGGTAAAGAAAAGTTATCTGAAAAATTATGAAATAGATCACGGGGCTCTTAAAGGTAAGAGCATTTGCGTACCTAACTGATTAGATATTTTTATTGGTGCATACTTGTGTTTTATCATTATGTGACACTAAGTTATGCATGCATCATGTTCATTCATTTATTTGTTCTCATGCATTTCTATTTCTTGTTTAGTGTTTTGTTTGTGTGAATTTGATTTTTTTTATTTTGTTTTGTGTGCTTGGTGCATTCATGTTTTATACNACAAGCAAAAATATTTTTTATTGTTACGAGTCAATATTTAAAAAAAAAAAGAGAACAAAAATATTTTATGCAGAAAATTGTTTTACATCATGATATACATGAAACTTGATTGTGTTGGTTGTAATCAGCATGAGTTTAATTGATGAGTTGTAACATATTTTCAATTGCTGACTTAGGTTATTATAGAGTATTTATTATAAGTCTCTTCATATATCATTTGCACTGCACACACTATGATCTTGTTAGTGGGACTCTACCGCGTGTGTGAGATTTGGGATGGCAGTCACATGTTAGTAGGGTGACTTTAAACATAAATTGACCTTATTTATTAGACATAAGCTCCTATTTATCCTTGATAAATAAAAAAAGAGGAAAATGCTCAATATCATATGTTCTTCTTTGAAACCTATTTGACTCGAACAATTAAGCATGCGGAGTTTCTCATAATCTGGTGCTTAAGGTCAACTGATTTAGGTTAACCGGCTTAAAGCTCGCTACAAGGGGTCATTTTAGTCGCTTAATGATGAATAACTTGCACTTATGATAAAAAATGAGTTTAAAATATTGAAATATGTAGAAATTAAATATGCTAAAAGTTAGGGGGAGAAAAGAAATGATCTCTATAAAATGAGTTTTCATGTGTAGGTTCTAATGTACTGAACTTGGTTTTACTCTCATAAGTAGAGGAATATCTTTATTAGCAGTTATGTTTTGCATGCCCATTCTCATAAAATTAAGGTTTTGAGTCATATTTAAAAATGATTAGTTACACTTTACACATATGATTCACTTATACAATTTACTCCATGTTTAGTCTGGGTCATATATGTGGAGAGGTTCCTGTACATTGATTTTACTTATGCATGCTCGCGACTGCATTTTTAAGTGATTATATGTTTATACTAAAAGTTTTGTATATCACTTAATCATTTGTGACAAAAATGAGAAGAAAAAACATGCACAGGGAGAGCATTAAAAAAATGAGATTTACATTTGCATTTTATGTCTGAGGGGGCGTTGGGGTGAGACATAGATACATTTACCTACTGTTTTAAAATCTTTGAAAGTTTGCATTAAGGGAGAGTATTTGTATATTTAACTTCTGTTTTGCTAAATTAAGCTTTTGATGTTTTCATAGTGTCAATGTTTCGTTTTGGTATGTTGGATTGTATTGATAGTATGTCTTAGTTTAGATTGTGATATAAAACTGAAAAATATGCTTTCGTGAGTTACAATTACTTAAATGACATTTACAATTGAACTGTTTGAACTGTGATTATTATTGATCCTGTTTTCCACACATTTACACTGGTATTTGAGTTATCTATTTCAGGAAATAGGTTCTACAAAGTTCGTTCTAGTTCAAGGAGTAATGTGCAATTTATTCAAAAATTAGTTAGAAGGTCTAGGGTTCGAGTTTGGAATAAGGAGGAAAATGGAGTGAATTTTCGCTGGACTGTCGCCAAGGATTACTCGAGCTACAAAAGCAGAAACATCATCGCTAGATCGTCGCCCCTCCTTCGCTTGAGCGACACTGCTATCTGAAAAATTTTCATTTCATGATTTCAATGCTTTTTACCTGACTTTCATTTCTTGACCTACTTATAAATATCAGAACTCATCTGTACGTTTTTTCTAACGTTGAATATTGAGAGAAAAAGTCTAGAGAGTGAATCCTCATATTACTGCTTTCAACCTTCATCTTGTGTGAGATCTTTTGAGAGAAAAATATCAATTCAATAATCCAAATACCAAATTATTACTTCCTCTACATCTTGTTAGAGTTTTGAAAATCGAAGGAAATTGATAAGAGTTCTTGTCTGTGAAGAACATATTATTCTTCGTGATCCACGGGAGATAAACGAATTCACAAGATTTGGAGTGATGTTGGGTAGCAGATTTCACGAAGAGTTTTGACAATAGCAGTTAAGGATTGGTGCAGGAGAGCACGGAATCTATGGAGAGTTGTAAGAAGTGCATTTGGTAGATTACATAGTACGGGTCATCTAGTCTGGTAGACTGTAAGTTGTTATATTCGTTTATAGTGGATTGATTAGCAAAGTTCACAGAGTTTTTCTCAGTTGGGTTTCTCCGTGATCATTCTGGTATTTGATTTACTGTTTTATCATTTATTGTTTATTATACAACTGCGGTAATTCAATTTAGGACATATTGACTTGAATGTTTAACCATCTAGATAAGAATTAAAAGTGACTTGTTGCTGTTTAATTCGTTAGTAATTTTAAATTCCGTATTATACACATATTCACCCCATTTCTAGGTGTTGTTAGGGTCGAATTACGCGTTTCTCATATATGACTGCAAGTATTTCTAATTTCATTATTTAATTATAATAGACAAGATGATATAGTTTTTCTAAACACTAAATTAATTATCATGAAAATATCTAGAAGCTACAAAGTATCGTACGAAGGGATTAGATCATACATTCAAATTAATCGAGTTATCTCATGATGTCACAGTCACTGGAGCTAGAGCATGGGCACTTGCTTCTGGAGTAATGCCTCTTATATTCACAAAGTACGTCTATTACTGAAGATTATATTGTTTTTGGGATTATATGTTGAACACTTTAAAGGCGAGCATGAGGAACTAAGGTGTAACATTCATCAAGATAAAGCGATTGAGCCAACTAAGAAGTGACTAAAGATAGGGAAAAAGTACCAATATACTAAGCAAAATTGTGCAAAAAATTTGAAGAATTACTGGAGGTTGTTAAAAATAGGAACTCCTACATAGCGTTGATCTATGGAAGTAGTTTTTAAAAAGTTCTTGATAAGTTGATTCCAATTTTAGGTTGCGAAAGTTACTCTTCTTTCAAGTTTGACTTGTACATGTACATGAAAAATGTAAATAGAAAGGGCTTTTATAGTTTATAAAGAATCCAAGTAGTAAATAGAATGGTTGAAAGATCAACAAACTCAAATAGGAAGTATTTATTATAGGGTTAAATAATAAAATCTGAGAATGTTTAGTTTGTTAAAATAGTTCACTTGTATTATTTTATAATCTATGTGAGACATGTTATTTTAGAGGTAATATGAATTTTATATTTTTGAAAGGCATGTGCATGAAGAACTTATATTTTGTGAATTATAATATTTTATTCATGCTTACATGATCACAAAATAGATAGTAAATCAAATGAAGAGCTTACGCAAAGAAGGCACAAGTTATAAGTGATGATACAAAATTTGACGAATATCTCCTTGCCACTGCAAGTACAATTGTTCAATATAATAACATTTTTTTAGTAAAAAGAATCGTATAGAGGTTCCTCTCATCTAGATGGAAGCTCGTTATGGAGATACATAATGAAAATTATATGCAATGTCAAGAGATGCTATGAATGGAAAAACATGTCTTTTAAAAGTTTGCAATTGATTAGGAAGTTGTGTTGCATTCAACTAAATGAGTGCAATTAGAAGAGCCAATGGACATGTTTTTTATGATATTAGGACTTGGTTGGGCAACACGACTCGAGAAGAAAAATTTCAACATTCAAGTTAAATATTGGTAGACAATTTGGGATCTTTTTACTAAAAAGGGACAAGTCTTGCTTTACAAGATATTAGACCACTCAATAATTATGATTAAGTTTCACCCTATATCCGCTCAAATTCCAAGTATTGGCATTACTTTATGTTATTGTATATAATAGTTTTTGAAATTTCATATTTCATTTGCAAACAAGCGCTCTAATTATTTTTGTTTTATTTTTTTCTATTTTATTTTCTCTTGATAGGATTCATTGTTGTCATTGATGGGACACATTTGTGCATCATTTCCAACATATGAGCTAATTTCATGTATTGGTAAAAATGGACATCCTACATAAAAATTATGATTGTGTCGATTTGACATGTTATCCACCTTTACGTGGTTTGGATAGGAAGTAGCAACATATGACACGTATACTTTTAGAGATTCTATTAGACAATTTAAATTGCCTACATATTATTTTATTTGGTTAGCTCAAAGTAATAAGATTAGTTTGGGCATTCTTGGCACCAAACGAGGTATTATAAAAAATTATCTTTATATAAGTTAGTGTGTGTTTGTCTCCTATTATTGTAGAAGAAATTGAGTAATGAATAGTATTTTTTGGAGAATGTGTGGTTAGTTTGTGTATAGAATATTTTATTGGGTGAATGTGTAGTGAAAATATTTATTGTAGCAAACAATGTTTTGGAATAATGAAAGACAAACGGGCCTTTAATACGATGTACCAAATGGAGTTTTGTTAACACTATTTTTTCCTCTTTCGTGTTAAATGATATATTAAACATAAACACCATGACACGACACATCAATTCATTAGTGAATAACACATTCTCAAGTTAAGAATATAATTTATTACCTACCAATGAATTGATGTATCATGTCATCAATGCTTAGTATGGTTAAGCATGTATTTAGTATATTAACTATGTGTATGCATATACAATTTATTTTTTTATCTCTTTCTTTTACATTTATTAATTAGTTGATTTTATTTTATTTTATTTTTCAAAAGGCCAAAACGGATCCTTTGGTTGACTACTAGTTCACTGGATTGTGAAAGAAACTAAAGTGTCTTTGAAGCGCTAAGAACTAATACGAAGCAACATGTGAATTTTTACTTTGGTAGTCATTTAGTAGTTTGTAAAGTATACTAAAGTTTTCTAACTTCTTTTATGTAGATGCGAACTAAAAAAAGGATGCTACAAATATGAACAATCGAGTTTATGTCTAATTTAAAGTGAGGCTAATGAACAAGAAGAGGAGTAGAATAATAAAGACTTTACCAGCAAGTGGTGCTCGTAATGTACGGTCGTGAATTGTTGAGTGTTACTATGATGATGAGATGGAAGATTGTTAGGATTGACTTAAAACATAGTTTAACATTTGAAGAGCACTATAGTAGTTATGATTAAATGGGCGGACTATTTTAGCAATTTCGATTAAGGTTACTTACAGCCGGCATAGAACACAAGGCCGGAGGAAAAAAAGAAAGGATTAAGGAAAGAGAAGCTTTGTGGTGGAAGGAAATAAGTCATAAGCAAGAGAGAGAAAAAAGGGCAAAAAAAAGGTAGAGAGAGACGTGTATGTGCACGCACATGAGTGTTTTGATTTTATGTAGGGAGGGATTGAAGCGTGACTTAATTGATTCTCCTTCTCATGTGGTCATTGACAATTCGCTTCTTATAACCTAGAAATATGTGGTAGAAAAGTTCAAGTTGAAACATGGCCGTTCGAGAAAAATGATTTGTATCGAATGATATTAAAGATGAGTTAAATGAAGGAGGTATGAGTTTGGAGTCTGAAAAAAGTTACACTATGTTTTTATCTAATTTAATTGTATCAACTATTAAGTAATTGTAGTATTTATAATATTTGGATATTTTTTATTTTTACTTTTGAAAATTTGGTACTATATATGAAGTTCATATAAATAGCTATGAAGCCGAAAATTTATTCTAGTGCAGATGTATTCAACAAAGATAAAAATAAAAATAAATGCAATAACACTAAATGACATACCTTACACCTATTCCTTGCAGTTTTTCATACTTTGATATTTTGAACAGTGATTTCATCATCAATCTTCCAAAATATATCTTTTTTTTTGACATAAACAATGTGACTATCATTCATCCATGATCGTTTCATAGTGAAATAAAACAAGTGATAATTAAAAATTCATCGTATCAAATTCATAAATTTACCGAGTCACAAAATAATGTAAAAATCATCATACAGTACCCTGAACTCTAAAATAATATTTAGCACAATTCAAAATTAAATTTCAATTTACAGCATTCAACATTACAAAATAATCAAGTAAAAAATTAAGCAATTAAATTTACAGCCATAGGTTACTCGTCTTCGCCTTATATATAATATTATTATGATTAATTGTTGCTAACTTATTTTAATTGATTGCACTAGGGTGATAGACCAGCATAAAATTTTACTTTCGAGGTATGGGTAATTTTATGGAAGAATTGAAGTTGGGGTCCTCATCATTTTCAAAAAGTGCAACGAGGTCAAAAATCTTTT
This sequence comes from Fraxinus quadrangulata, assembly GCA_903798255.1. NCBI lineage: Eukaryota > Viridiplantae > Streptophyta > Magnoliopsida > Lamiales > Oleaceae > Fraxinus > Fraxinus quadrangulata. Next base: position 58,140 of record CAIGRB010091966.1, on the reverse strand, counting down.
CTTTTTCAAAATGAGCTCTCTTTTCTTTCTGTATTTTTTGAATTTTGTTTTCTTTTTCTTTTTGACGTTTTCTATTTTCTATTTTTAAATTATTTTAACTAAAATTAAGAAATTGTTCATTTGCCTTGTGAAATTAGAGGTGTCAGATTTATACTCTGAAATATCATATTCCATCCAAACAGAGCCGGCCCTGACTCAAGGCGAGTAAGGCCACTACCTTGGGCCTCAAATTTTTGGGGGCCTCACAAAAAAAAAAAAAGCCCAAATTGCCCAAAAAGCCCAAAAACAAAATGGGATAACCCCTCAAATTCCTTACTGTTAGGGCTTAAGACACGTCTCAATTTCATGGCTTCTCCAAGTGGAGTCTCTCACCAGTCACCAAATTGGCAAATTCCAATCCAAAACATAGAGTTGCCTGGGCATGGGACGGTGGACTACAAGTCTACAAGATTTAGGGTAAGATATCAATTATGTGTTTGCTTTTGCATTCTCAATTGAATATTGATGTGTTTTACCGAGAAAAAGGACGAGAACTTTTCTTGTGATTGTTTATTTAGAAAGTTTTTTTTGTGTTTGTTTTTATCTTAGTCATTTTTGTTTGGACTTCTATTGAATTTGTGTCTTAGTACGTGCCGCCTGGATTATTGGTATTTGGTTCCTCCATTGAGTTCGTTCCTGTCCTATGGCTGTATTAATGTTCTAAAATTGAGAGCAAGAAATTGCAATCCTCAAGCTTGCAAGAAAGCCCTCCAATTCAAAATCTAAGGTACCAATACCAACATTTTGTAATGGGTCTTTCTCCCAAATTTTTTACGAGTTTGGATTTCTCGATTTGATTTTGAATTGTTAACTGATAGTGATTTGAGGTGTTGGAACTGGGTTGTTGGAACTGATTTGTGCTTAATCATATTCTAGAAATAAGATTGACTACATGAAACTAGTGAATGTTGTGGGAGGTGAGATTTTGGAATTATGGAATTGGATTAAACAAACTTTACTGTTGAATTTATTGCTCAAGCTGGTGAATGTGGGAGGTTAGATTTTGGAATTATGGAATTGGATTAAACAAACTTTACTGTTGAATTTATTACTCAAACTGGTGAATGTGGTAGGATTTTGCATGCCAGTTTGCTGAAATAGATTTTTTTTTTTTATCTTTTTAATTATTTGTTCAATGAAGACTTTGTTCTTATCATCTGTAACTACATATTTGTAGGTCATTTATCATTGCTGAATCCTTTCTTTTTGAAGAACTTTGAGAATTTTTAATTCAGACACATCAATCAGGTTCTATTGCTCTTTGCTTATAACTATGTCTACAAGAAAATTTGAATCTGGATGTGCCAAAAGAAAAAATGAAAGAAAATGTTGAAAAATTGATTAAATCTCAAGAGGGAGCACTTGATAAGTTTTTTTTAGTAGTAATAAACGAACACACACCGAAAACGTAGTCATTGAAGAAGAGTTGAATGAGAATGATAACATAAACAGTACAAGTGAAGAAAAACATTGTTTGATGAATGAAGAGGTATCTACCGACAAAGATAATGTACATTTTTCCCTTGACCTTATTGATCTAGCAAATTGGAGAAATATGAATACGAATTTAAGAAATTTAATTGTAATGAAAGGTCCTGTAAGAGAAAATGATGTGGTTTTTCCGAAAGATGTAGCAAATCGACACTTCTCATCTACACATTACGTTCGACGATTACCTAATGGAGAGAAGCATGATAGAAAATGGTTGATATATTCAAGAAGTTTGGATAAAGTATTTTACTTTTGTTGTAAGCTATTCAAGAATGAGGGGATCAGAACTCAATTGGCACATGATGGAGTAAATGATTGGAAAAATATTGGTGACAATTAAAATGCATGAAGTAAGTAGTGACCACATCAATAACATGAGTAAATGGATTGAAATGGAACTACGATTTGAAATGAGGTGTGTAGATATTTCAGCAAGTCCAGTGAAGGTTGAAGAATTCTTTTTAGGATTTTTATTGGTGGATGATACATCTGGTAAAGGGCTTTTTGATGAACTTGTGGGTGCTTTGAATAATTTAGAACTTGATATTGATAATATAAGGGGTCAAGGCTATGATAATGGTGCTAACATGAAAGGAAAACATAAAGGAGTCTAAAATAGACTTTTATAACTAAATCCTAGAGCATTCTACGGTCCTTGTGGGTGTCATATTCTTAATCTTGCACTTTGTGATATGGCCACTTGTTATTCAAAAGCTAAATCTTTCTTTGGGGTAGTGCAACGTATATACACTTTATTTTCGTCATCTACGAAACAGTGAAAATTTTTCAAAGAGAATGTAAATGGTCTTACCCTTAAGCCTTTGTTACAAATCGTTGGGAAAGCCATATTGAAAGTGTTAGAGCGATAAGATTTCAAGCTCCATAGATAAAAAAAACTTTACTTCAATTGACAAATGCTTATGATCCTAAGACAAAAAGTGAGGCGGAGTGCTTGGCAGCATATGAAACTGAGAATTTTGAATTCTTACTTGAAATGATTATTTGGTATGAAGTGTTGAAAAATATTAATAGAGTAAGCAAACATTTGCAAGCAGAAGACATACATATTGATGTTGCTATAAACCATTTAAAAGGGCTCATTTCATTTTTCAAAAGTTATAGAGAATCTGGTTTTGAATCGGCCATGGTTGATGCTAAAGAGATTACAAGTGAATTAGAAATTGAACCAATATTTCGTGAAAAATGGGTTATACATAGAAAGAAACAGTTTGATGAGATTTCTTATGAAGAGATAACACAAACAGTTGAAGAATCTTTTAAGATCAATTATTTCATATATATAGTCGATCAGGCTCTATCATCATTTCAGAATAGATTTGAGCAATTTCAAAAATATGATGATATATTTGGATTTTTATTTGATCTGAAAAGACTTAAATTTATTGATGATGATAGTTTGAAGTGTTCTTGCATTAACATTGAAAATTATTTGAAGCATAATATGATTTTTGATATTGATGGGGGTAGAATTATATTCTGAATTAAAAGTTTTAAGGGAATCGATACCTGGATAAATTATTGGAGTAATAGATGTGTTGGACTATATTAAGAGAATGAACAGTTGTTTTGCAAATGCTTGGATTGCTTATAGAGTATTATTGACTCTTCCTGCTACAGTTGCCTATGCTGAAAGAAGTTTTTCAAAGTTGAAGTTGATTAAGTCTTATTTTCGATCAATCATGTCACAAGAGCGATTAAATGAATTAGCTATGATTTCTATTGAAAAAAACATGTTGGAAAAACTTGATTTCAGTAGTTTAATTACTGATTTTACATCTTAAAACATGAGAAAGTTAAATCTTATGCTAGCCTAATCTCTCGGATTGTGAGAAAAGTTTTAGTTTGTTATTCTATCTTTTGAATTATATAAAGTATTCTTTTTAATATAAAAGTGTTAATTATTTAAATATTTAAAATTTGCTATACTTGTTAAAAATAATTATGTTGAAGGGCCTTATAATAGTTAGTCGCCTAGGGCCTCTAAATTCTCAGGGCCGGCCCTGCATCCAAAGGTACTTGTACTATATAGGAAATGTCAAAAGTAAAATGTTGGGGATCCTTATGGACTTCTGAAAAGATCTGGGATCCTAACTGCAATTCTCTCTTATTTTATATATTTAGTGGTTTTAAAATACCTAAAATAATATTAAAAATAAGAATACCATTTAATTAGACTTAAGACTCGTAAACTTGATTCTTGACCTTACTGTCTTGCCACACATCATTATTTGAAAATCTGACAATGGCATTGATGCAAAACAATGTGAAATTTCTTTTATTGGTGTGTGACATTAGCAATTTCAATTTTATTGTCCATTTGATAAAAAAGAAAAGAAAAAGGAATTAATTCAATTTGTGTTTGAATTTACTATTTGGGAAATATTTTTGCTAACAAAGAAACATGATATTATCTTATAATATTGAAAAGTAATTAAATCCAAAAATAAAATACTGATTCGAATTAGATATTAAGAGCATCTCCAATGCATTTTATAGATTGCAATCTTGGTAACACCTAAATAGAAATACTTTTGAATCTATGTGACATCAATGTCTAATAAATATATGGTCTAATTTAAATTTAATCTCCAATTTGTTTAATCTACAATATAAATTTCATCTATAAATATATTCAATAGGAGATGGAAAAATAAAAAACAAGTGAGAGTACACTCGATAATGTCTATTAGAAATATGGCCCATTTTGCATGATTTTAGTTTTATTTCTTGTAGAAGAACTTATTGAAAAAGTTATCTTAATAAATGTTTGAAAATTAATCTCTCAAAAAGTTACCTCTTTCTAAAAAAGTTTATAAAGAAAGTCATATTGTGTGATTTTCATCTGAAAGTTATTTTAATTAGAAGTATTTTTATAATATTTTATCAAACGAGTTCAAAAAGAATTTTTGAATTTCAAAATCTCATTTTGACTTCTTAAACGTCACATACGTGGATGTATAGTTCTAAACATTTTGCATTGAAAATTTAATTTTTGGTGACATTATCCATCATAAATTACGTGACAACTTTTTTAATAGGACATATTAACGTTGGAGGTGCCGAAAGCTTAATACCTAGGAGAGCTTTGATCGGCCCATATTCAACAGATCACCTGGTAACCTTCGGCCCAATCCACAGTAAAACCCTAAAGCTACCCATCTATATAAAACGAAGAACCCTAACAATCTTATAATTTTCTTTCAGAAAATACAGGGTCGCCGAGAAAAATGCAGATCTTCGTGAAAACTCTCACAGGAAAAACGATAACGCTCGAGGTCGAGTCGAGTGACACTATTGACAATGTCAAAGCCAAGATTCAAGACAAAGAAGGTGATTTTTTTGTTTAATAACATTTTTCGTTCCTTTTCTTAAATATTTTTATCTAAAGTTATGACATGATTGGATTTATTATGATTTTATTAGGAATTCCACCGGACCAGCAACGATTGATTTTCGCCGGAAAGCAGCTGGAAGATGGCCGCACCCTTGCTGATTATAATATTCAGAAAGGTGAATTTTAACGGCTTCTGTTGAACCTTAAGCATTGACTTTTGTTCCTTTCTGAATTAGGGTTGGTATTTATGGTTGATATTTTGTCTCTGTTAGAGTCGACTCTGCATTTGGTTCTTAGGCTACGTGGGGGCATTATTGAGCCATCATTGATGGCACTGGCTAGGAAGTATAATCAGGACAAGATGATCTGCCGCAAGTAAGCTGTTCAAATATAATGGCTTAATTGATTTTATTGTCTTTTCAATGAAAATTTGCATTAGCTTAGACTGTTACATTTTGTTGTTGCTATTCTTCGATTTTTTTATTATTGCACAATAGAATGGTGTTGAAAGAATGACCAGATTCATTATGTGCGATGTTCTTTTTAATGACTGATTGTGGAAAGTAAATTTAGTACCCGTGGGATGCATCATTTTCACTGTCTTTTGTTCTTGTGTGGGAAATGGAAACATATTTAAAATATATTTTCTTATGGGGAATTAAGTATGAATCTGTATCCGTATAATAGAAAAAAAAAAATAGCATCAATATGACAGTATTATGAAGTTGTGTCTTAGTTGGTTGATAGAGAATTCTGATGTCCTACTAACTTGTTTGTATTATATGATAAAAACAGATTTATTATGAGAAATGATCTACTAAACATACTAAGCACGTTTAACTTATGCAGCACTGGTGACATGACTCATCAATTAATTGGTAAATAAATTTATGATAGGGCTCAGGAATTAGATGATACACCAAATAATTGATTCTTATGTCAGCTGCGCTTAGCATAAGTTAAGCATTTTATCTTCTAATTATATGAGACATAGTAGAGGGTAGGGTAAACTTACCTTATATGGGGGCGGTGATGCAGTGGTGGCATATATAGTATCTCTAATATATTAAAAATTTGTTGAAATCTTTAACCATAAAGGAAGTAATATTTATTTTGATAACTGAATGTGAGCGCATGAAGATGATAACAAGTACAGATCCAGCTTGTTATGATCATAGCTTAACAATAATGCTCAGTTTAAGACTCCACACCTGTACTTCTAGGCATCAAATGAATTGTCATCATGCAGAGTAAGCTCATTTCCTTTGTAATCCAGGTTTATTTTCAATTCTAATTTTGTATGTTCGGAACTTGAAATCAAAATAGAACCAGAATTCATCTGTTCGACGGCTTTTGTTATTCTATACACCGGCTGTCACTTGAATATATGTTGGGCTTTTCTTGGGTGCCAGTAGCTGATCGATCAGGTGGAGCGTATCATAATTTTTTAAATGAAGTTGTCTGAGCCCTTCAAGAATAGGGATAGTATACCTGGGCTAACCTTATAATTCTTTTGCTTCCAAACATCAAAGATATTTTAGACAGCCAGTATAGTAGATCCTCACGTTTGGCACAGTATTAGACCATGTAGAAATAAAATTTATTTAAGTCCGTGTTTGGTCTAGATGGTACTTAAAATAATAAACCTGAGTAATTTATGTCATCTAAACTCATTGGACACTTATTCTGGGGGAAAAGGGTTAATGGTGGCCTATATGTGTTCATTTGGTTTGTGTGCATGTGAAGTTTGTTAAATTGTACATGGTACACTAACAATATGCCTTAGATTAGTGTCAGTATACACCCTAGATTAATACAATAGCGTACCAAAAGTGCCCCCTTCATTTACCTTGATACTAAGTGAGAAATATATTATGGAAATAATGGGGACCAAACAAGAGCTAATTACTACAGGCAGGATACTTTATTTTGAGCTATTGCACGAAGATTCTAACTATTTAACAAGACATTCAAGTTTCAAGTTCTAGGGCTTTTGAAGCTTCTGTATAATACCGATTCCTGTGATTACTCATGTTCCAGGTGTTATGCTCGTCTGCACCCTCGTGCCGTTAACTGCAGGAAGAAGAAATGTGGACATAGCAATCAGGTATTAACTTATACATAGATGTCATGTTATTGTTTTTTAACCTCGTGCATTACTGTCAACAAAAGTTCATTTTCTTCATTCTCATTTGCAGTTGAGGCCAAAGAAGAAGATCAAGTAAACATGTTGTCACGATTTAACTTGTTGCAGCCTTTCTGTCTTGAACGATTTAAACAATTTTGGATTTGTATTTGCTCATAGTGGAAGACATGAACCGCGTTTATCTATTTGTTTTGTTTGGAATGATCAGAAATCAAAGACATTACGAAGTAATGATGATTAAGGTGTCTAATGCAATAGATTTCCCTAGTCGTGGCAATGGAATTCGTATTCGTTTCTTTTCTTTTCGTGGATTTGGTGTGGGTATATGTAGTAGCTCTAGAGTATTTGGAACTATATGCCAACATTCAAGGAAACATGGATCAATCGAAATCATATGATTCGAGGTAAGAGAAGGGGTAAATACTATTAAGAGGAAATTAGGGAAATGTCTAATTTTGACTCGTTAAAAAATGGTCAAAAATTGAAAGGTTTACATCCATGGTTATAATTATTATTAATTTTTTTTAATGGATGAAACTATCCTTCAAAAAAATTTCAATTCCCAGTTGGATCTCAAAGCTCATTTTTCTTTTTCTCAATTTCGAAATTCAGTTGTTTCATTCATTCAACCTAATCTCAAATCGATTGTTCATTTTTAAACGTTTCATACAAGAAAATTGTTACATTGAGGCCTTTGCATTTTCTTTTCTTTTTGGTTTGAAAATTGACCTAAATTGATCTCAAATTGATTGGTCGTCATCTTTCTTTTTTATTCTTCAGCTTGTTCTCTATTTTTATTCGGCCATAATAATGGCTCTCGTTTTTGGCGGCAGCAGAGGGGTTTCTTGTTGGAGAAAGTTGTTAGTGAAGATTTGGGATTACTAAAATTATATTCGAGTAAGAAGTTTTTATAAAAGAAGAAGATGGCGAAGAACATGTGAAATTGTTATTTGTTGAATGACGGAAAAATTTAGAAATCTCTCTGTCTTTTATTTTTTGCTTTTGTTTAAATATGTGCAATGTTTTTCTATGTTGAAGTTCTCGTCCATATAAATGTTAATAAATGTAATACTTTTGTGGATAATTTGTTAATTAATTTCTTGGACAAAATATTGATCACCATCTAATCCTTAAATCTGGAGGAGTAACGTTGGTTTTTCAGTATGTTACCTGATGTTTGATTTTTCTCCATGTTTTCATGCAATTTGATTTTTGGTAAACTACAAACATGAAAAATATATTGCGTTAACATGTTGAAATTAGAATTGATGCTTCAACATTGTGGTTAAACATTGAATCTGAGATGTAGAATTTTTGAATGGGTGAAGGAATTTCGATCGAACTGTTGTACTAATGGATAAAATGATGAGTTTTCGTTAGTCAAATATTGAAACGTCATTTTTTACGTTTTGAGCATTTTCAGTACAAAACACGAAACAAATGGAAAACACAGAAAACGCACAAAATTGTATCTTCCTTCTCTCTTCTTCCAATCATGTCTCTTCCTTCTCTCTTCTCAACGTCGACTTCTCTCTTCTTGACGCTGACAATTTATTCAAACACTGCAACAGGCGACGAAGGAGATGAACCAGTGCCAGCACGTGCGCGAGCGTGGGGGAGACGACACTATTGTGAACGCAATGTCGCGACCTATTCGTTGCGATGTTGCTGTGGTTTTTTTTTTTTTTTTTTTTTCGATTGGCATTTTTGGGGGGTTTTTTGGTTTTTTGGATTTGGCGGGGATGGAGGTTTTTGTTGGAGGCGCTGGTGAGGTGTTGATGGTGGTGGTGGCAGTCGACGATGGTGATGTGGTGCGGTGGTGTAACTTGTGTTGCTAGTGCAATACGTGCGGTGGTGTTGCTAGTGCGGTGTGGTATGATGGTGTTACAAACATGGTGGTAGTGATGGCGGCGTGGTGGCGATCGTGACTGGTGGTGGTGTTGATTTCGGTTGGCAGTGGATTGGTTGTGTTGACTGGTTGTGTTGATTGGCAATGTCAGTGGTGGTTGTGTTGGCGGTGGTGACTGATTGTGTTGATTTTGGTCGATAGTGGTGGTTGTGTTGATTTTGGTTGGCAGTAGTGATTCTAGTAGTGGCGGCTTTGTGGTGGTTTTTTGTAGAAAATATTATAAAAAATATTCTCAAAATTTTCAAGTAAACGCATTTTCTATTTTTATATTTTGAGAAATATTTTTTTCAGAATAACAAAAGGAACATATTTTCAATAATGTCAAAACATACACTCAAAATACAAAACTCAAAATGAATTCAAAACTTAAAACTCAAAATTGAAACACAAAAAGAACACTCTTAATGCCCAAGCTTTCTTTTACATCAATCATTTTTTTGTAGACAAGAATTATGATGTCCACGACATTGTCACGTCAACAAGTCAAAACCTTTTTCTTTTTCTTTTGAAGAGTAAAAAAAAATAAGACTTGGCCGTTGATATGGCACCGCTATGTCAGCGGTGACAAATGTTTTGTTGTTCACTGTGAGCAGAAAATCAGTTCCGATAAAAGTAATATATACACTGCTTGATTAAGCTAAGAATTATTTTTTCTTTTTTATTTTGATAAATGTTGATGAAATGTGTTGTTGAAATTAATTGTTGACTTTGATTTAGAATTTTGTCAACTGTTTTAGCTAAATCAAATAAGAGCTAAATCTCATCAAATGAGATTAAGGTAGTCTTTAGTAGAATTAACCTCAAATTGAATGGGATTAAGTCTATATCTTTGATATATACGCTCCTAGATTAGGATTCTTGAGCTGTAGGTATTTGTTGATCGAGTAACCCGCACACAATATGTACTACAATGTGAATGAGAAACGAAAATAGCAATTTTTTGCGAGGATTTGAACTTTAGAGGATTTAACCTATCATGGGACTATTGGGAGGATCCTGTACCACCATACATGTTTTGGGCATAAAGATTATCGACTCAGAAATGTTCTCAGCATTGAGACGACATGCTCAAAGAAAGAATTCTAGAAATGAAGTCTTCTAAGTAGCTAGCCAAATCAAAAGCAAAATGCACTAGAAACGCTGAAATTCTTCCTCCATGGGAATGCAATTTACTGTACACTTCAGCTCCAATAAATGTATCCTGGTGGCTTCTGAAGCTTAATACTCTCTCTCTCAGGCAGCATTTGTAGTTCTAAAAATGACAGAAAGAGCTACAAGATAGCATTCTCTGATGCTGGTGATAATATATAACACATCAACAGGGGAATAATTATTTGAATTATACAATTCCTCCATGCTGGTACACGATTCTATTTATTCAAGACCAGAACTCCCACCACTGATAACTAGTTGTTGGAGAATCTTTTGAATCAAAACGGCCCCAATCTTCAGGAGATGTCAATGAACTATCTGCAGCTTCCACCATCTTCAAAAGCTCAGTTTCTTCATCCAATCTGTTGAAATAATCTGTTGCAGATCTCATGCTGTTTTCGTCGTCCGAAAAGAAAAGTCTTTCTGATAGGTTTGGCTTCAGTTCTGCTACTTCAGATTCACTTTTGATATTATCTCCATTGGCAATAGCTGGTTCTTCATCATTGCTGCTGTTTCCAGCATTTTCTTGAGCTTCCTTCAGCTTCTTTGACTGTTCAAGATCACTTTGTTAAAACCCATGTTCATTATAATTAATGCATTGTCCTATGCTGCTTGTTAAGGGTAAAGTTCAGTTAAACATGAATATAGAAAGTCAATAACCAACATGTGATGTTTTTAACTACTACTCCTGACAATACCCAATATGATATCATGACCAAAAATTTGAAACAAGCAATTTAGTTTGTCTAAAGGAATCTAGATCGTCCAAAGCTCAAACAAGCAGTTGCATTCGAAGATATTAGTATTGTCAAACAAGACATTCTTTTACGAGGCATGTTAAAGGTAAAACCCCAAACCGACGTGTATGGGTTTGAACTAATCATCCCGTATACTTTTTAAGATAGAATCCTATGGCTCAATACTGCTTAAGTTAGCAACCTATGGATGAAGAAAATCAAGATGGAGGATTCTCATTTATCATTGGAAATGACTGTTAGTTGCTCCGTACAAATCAATGAACTAGCTTGTTTTGTAAGGTAAACTAGATATTATTGCCCATAAGGGCGGCAGGCGCAGTTAGCCTGCTAGATTGGAAGTACATGTACAAGATCAAGCGAACTATCCAATACTATGCACTAAACATGTCGTTTAATAAGGAGAGTAAAATTGAATAGTTACTTGTATAAGCAAGGACTGTTTCTCTTTCTTCAACACTTCGAATCTTGAAGCAAGATTATTGTAATTATCCATGAGTACGCTGTAATCTCTCTCAAGTTTCTTTGACTTCCACCGGGCTCTCTTATTCTGAAACCATATTGCAACCTGTCGAGGCTGCAATCCCAACTCTCTTGCAAGCTGGACCTTCTTCTTCGGCTCGATTTTCGTTTCAGAATCAAAGATCGTCTCTAGCGACCGAGTTTGTTCGTCGCTAAATCTTATCTTATTCTTCATCTTCTTAACTGATGATATTGTACTCATGTTTGCAGGACACTTGTCGGGATTTTTCTCAAAATTCTTTGAAAATGGAAGCTCTAAATTAATTAATAATGATTTGGATTTGGATTTGGATTTGGATTTGTGGGCACTGCGTGTTCATGTACTTCTTGGCGTTCGATGTGGCAGAATCTGAAGGTTTCTGGTTTGGTCTGGATTCTGAGTTAGATATAGCTTTTGTTTTATAAAACTAACTGTCCACTGATTAATTTCTTGTTGTCTTTAAACTGCTTTTTCTTGTGTCAAATGATTCGTTTTGGGCATAATGTATATAGTACGTTTAATTACAGATTTGGTCCCTAAAGTTGTAGTGAAATTTCAATCTGGTTCTTAAAGTTTATTTTCTTCTAAATCCAGTATAATTTCAATCTGATCTCTCAATTGGAGAGATTTCTTGAAGATAAGATATAAAAAAAATATACATTTGACCATATCTAAATGCTTAAGATTTTAATCAGTGGTCTAACATGGTATTAGAGTAGATAAAAAATATACATGTAACTCATTATATAAAATTGTATACGTTTTAGGCTTTGATCCGAAAAAATTGAATCTTGCCTACGTGTGAGGATAATGAAGATAAAACATAAAAGATATACATGGAACTATATCTAATACAATCAAATCCTACCGTACCCTATCAAAACCAATGTGTACATATTGTGCTAAAAAGATTGACAACGTGATGCAGCCAAGTTTACTTCCAATCAATTTCACGCATTATTCAAATACTTTAAGATATGAAATTTACCATAACAGAATTTAGGGTTTCGTAATCACGTTTTAGCATAATTGAAGCTTGCGTGGCAATAGGATTAACATCTAATGAGTGCATAGTGGCGCTAACACGATATGCGTAGATTTGAAGCTAATCTCACTTGCACCAGTGATCAGATTGGAAATGTAAAGAAACTTTATTGACTGAGCTCAAACAAAATAAACTTTAAAGACCAACTTAGAATCAAGATGCAACTTGAAGGACAAAATGTATATTTACTCTAGAATTGGTCCAGAAAGATAAGGGTTGGAAATCCAGAAAGCGGCTCAAGCTTGTCTTAATGAGCCGGTTGCTTGCTTGTCGTTTTCATTATATTCAATTTTGTCCTTAAACGATTAAATAAACCTTTTGTTTGGGTACGTGAATCACGTTGTGCCATTATTTTTTCCAATTTACAGGTCTAGAAGGTGGTTGGTTTTCCACTTCTCCTATGTATATGTGTGATGTATCGAGGTTAGTTGAATGTTAGGGATGAAGTGAATTATAGTAAAACTCATAAAGATAGAAAATAAAGGTTAATTATCTAAAAATATCATTAGTAAATTTTGCTTTCGTTTAAATTCGTCATTGAAATTCACATTCTCCATCAGTAAGAAATGAAATTGACAAATGTAATTTGTTGGTGAAAGTCATATCAAATATTGTTCTTGGAGTGGTTAAAGTCCTTAGAAATCACACTAAATATCGTGGCGTTCTTTCTAACTGTCAATGACTATTTCCAATAGCCATAGTTATCAGTAATAGTCGATAATCATTTACTAGCTTTTGATATGTTTTATCTAGCCATGGTTATCGGTAATAGCCGTTAAATCATTTACTAGGTTTTGATATGTTTTATTGGGTACTAAATGGTACATATCATAGTATTTTTATTTAATTTTATATCTATTTTGACGAATCATATATCTTGTAAGTACTTTATTTTATTTTTAGTTCTTGATTAATTATTAATTGTATTTCATTTAATTTTTATTTGGTGTAGATTAAAATTATATTTTAGTAGAATTTTATACAAGTTTATAAATGTGTGATTGAAAAGTTGTGGATCCCATAAAATTTATGATTTAAATTTATGATTTTGACCTTTTTTTTTTTAATCAAATTTTAATCTACATCAAATAGAGGCATAATTTGACCTTCCCAAGCTACATGTTCATCTTGCCATGAAGAGCCCATATTAATAGTTGGCAAGTGAATCTAATTTTCCTCGTAAGTAACTTGGGAGTTATTCTATAGAGAATTATCAACGTCTAGTACTAGTTTAGGTGAAGTTAATTAAAATCATTACACCTTGAAAGTTGTGAAGCACCGAATAGCACTAGCGGCAATGACGGCCATATAGGCCCTCAAAAAAAAAAAAAAATTAAAAAAAAAAATACTCCACTTGGAATCTCCATACATTCCTTGCTCTCTCAAACGAAGGTATCTGACATTCCAAACTTCCGCTTTGACAACATATTCATCCCTAATTTATAAAAGAACTTTATTGACTTGATTCAACTGAGCTTGCTTGAACAAAGCCGAGGCCCAAAGTAGCGCTTAGGTCAAGACTTACATAATAATCAGCCAACAATTGAAAGCAGACAAGATAGTGTAACCACCCATTCTCCTATAAATTGTCTTGCCCTAGTAACAAAAAATGTATGCTTTAAAAACAATCTAGTCAAATCTCTAATTATTTATTTCTCCCAAACCCAATTCCCCATATAACTTCTATCGACTAATGACTTCACTGTCGAAGCTCCCATAGTCCTGAACCCTTTTCTTAGTTTGTTGATCTTGGTGCTCTATAAAAATGTCTGGTTGTACAAAATATATACGATAGGTATTAACATGGCAAAAGATTTATTGACAAAGCTTTGTAGATTTTCGAGGCCAACAAGCTGGTGCGTGCTTGTGGGCTTTGGATCGAATCTAATAGGATTTATGTCTCTCCTCTTATAATTACTAGCGATATTTGTTAGGATCCAAACTCAATTGCCAAACTAAGGTTTACTACAATTTTTTAGGAATTTCAATCAAATTTTAACTTATTCGATAAATAAATATATCTTGTTAATCACTTCATGAAGTAGAACATGAATATGTTTGGACCCATTAATTACAAATTATGATTCCCACTGAAATTTGAACTAAAACTTGCCCAATTGCACTAAAAATTAAACCATTTTTACAACAAATACAAATTACTAGCCACTCATCATACATTTAAAATCCTCGTTTTTAATAAAAATGGAAACGTGTGTAAACTGTAAAATAATGTTAGCCAGCAAGCGAAACGGCTTGAGCTGTCTGCACACACCCAAACTGGCTCGGCGCCAACGTATCCACATCTAAACCTCAAAGATATTTCAAGTTTTTCAAAGTAGAACTACGACCAAACTATTAAATTATCCAATGAAACAATTTATCCAACATCTGTCACCCTATAACCAATGGAATTGCGCCACCTATCAACAGTGGAAACTTTATCCTGGAAACTTTATCCTTTTTGATAAGACACGATGACGCTTTGGAAGCTTGTACACGCTGTATAGGACACGTGCTGAGTTGAAACATCGTTTGGGATTCTGTCACTGTAAGTTGTGAGCATGTTTTTCATAGGATTTATTTTACAAATGAACTGATTTGATTTGTCTGAACAAGTGGACGGTTCAAATAGAGAATCTATATGCGATGTATGTATCCTTGAGAAGAGAAAGAATCACGGTGACCAAATAGTGACAATTGAGTCGAACTAATCGTCTGTTCGATTTATCAAAAATGAGCCACGAGCCGCTCAGACTCGTCTTTTTGTCGAGCCTGATCACGAGCCGAGCAGGCTGGTTCGTGGACTCGTCCAAAATTGAGGATTTTTTTTTTTCTCTCTAAAGGCTTATCTTATATATATATGACGAGCTCGCGAGCCAAAACTCGATTCGACCCACGAGCCACGAGCTCACGGGCCGAGCCGAGCCCACCCCTATGGTGACCCCTCAAATAGCTCAAATTCCATGAGTAAATCGAAAGTTAAATCTACGTTGAATTTCACCCAAACGTCTCAATCATCATCCTGATGCTAAATGTCTCAATTTTTTAAAACTCATTTTCAACAACAAATTTCATTAACTTTTATAAAAAATACTAAAAATATAATTTTTAACCAAACCAAATATGGACTAAGTCACCAAATTTTAATTTATATTTTAGGTAGTTGAACTTCAATTTAATTTTAATTTCAACTACTACATCATATTTTATCATCTAACATTTCCTAAATTAATTGAACTTCCTTAATTCATAATTTAACTGATCTTCCATGCAGTCACTATGTGATACCCTAAAACGAAAATGATAAAATGGCTATTATGGTAATAAATAACGTGTTCCTTTTTTCATTAAAAGCTTTTTAGACACCACGTAGTTGTAAGTTGACAAACTGCACAGTGATTATGTGAAACATTCGTCACAGTGCAAGTAATTTTAAACAATTTGGGAAGACGATAAGTACTGGAGTAGTGAAATTTAAATTTGAATTTGAAGTTTAGTGATCCAATTAAAATTTTAGCATTTGTGTTAAAATTTGAGTGTGATCTGAATTTTATTGGGGGTTGTTAGTATGACTTGAAGAAGTCTCGAAGGAATTCAAGATGGATAAGGAGAGAGTTTCGGGATTTTGATAGTTTTTTCTCTACCATTCCAACTCAATACTCCATTATTTGTTATACCTATTATTTTATAATTACACCTTATATTCATCTAGTATGTTAGAGATTCCAGTATTATAAATATGTAGTGTATTATACATTGATCAACTTAGAGAATGATCCAAGTGGATCTAGATCAATAGAGTGAAACTCGCAGCTAGAAATATTCAAGAGAGGGTCTTGTGAGATTCAGTCTAACATATTGTATCTTTTTATTTTGATTATAGTGAATTATCCGCCTCTGTACTTGATTTTTCTCATTTTGAATTTTCATGTGAATCTGGTGTTATTGTGATTGTTATTTTCATCTTGTACATTATCTTGTATTTAATATTCATAACAATTGGCTCGACTTCTAATAAACTGGATTTCACTTTATTTCTAACACCCTATTTAACTCCCATTAAAATAAAACTCTTTTTTCATATTCATTCTCAACCACATATTCACACAATAAAAATTTTACAAATAAATTTAAAAATTTTTCCAACTTTTTAACTACACGTTCTTAAAAAAAATCACTATTTTAAACGTTATTTCCCTCTATTTCTCTTCATAATTTTCATCAAACAAAGCCTTAATGTCTCAATCAATTGAGATTTTATTGAAATTTCAACTAAGAACGACAAAAATTCTCACCCAATTATACTAATATTTGATAAGTGCGTTTTACACACTTATTTAGGTCACAAAACATGGATTATTGTTGGAAATAAATTGGAATATAGGTTAATTTTGTAGGATAATAATGGTGAACGTGGTGAAAATTAGGAAAAACAAGTGAAAATAGCTAAAATGGAGTAAAATCAAAGTTTGAGGACTCAAGTACAAATACTGAAATGTTGTGTCAATCTCACGACGAAGATTTGAGAGTTTTGAGCATCAATTGGATGAGGAAAGAAGCCAAATGAATGAAATATAGTCGAAGTACTATCACATATCGACTTCTAGCCGAAAAAGTTACGCTTCGAATTTTTAGTCTCATTTTGAGACTCATTTTTGGCATAGAAAATGTTCGAATTTGAAAACTTATATTTCTGAATGATTTGCAACCCTTTGAGTTAGCTTTCCAACGCATTTTGAATCACCACAATTGAATATCAGGAGAGAAAGATACGATCAAAATACTGAAAACTGTCCGATGAAGAAATTTATAACTATGCGGTCTCATAGTTATAAATCCATGCGACCGCATAGAATGTTTTAGAGTTTTTCAGAAGCAAATTTATTGTTCTATGCGAGAGTATTCAACATAACTATGCAGTCGTATAGTACAAAACTGAGGCGAAAATTCTTGTTTCCTATTTTGATTGAAACACATATGGAAACAAATCTTGGGTCGTATATAAAAACCCTAGGGCCATCCAAAACGAGGGGGAAATATTTTAGAAGACTTTTGAGAGCAGAAAAGTGGAGGAACATGAAGAACAACTCCAAGAACACGAATATTCAATTCAAGATTTATTGGGGGTGATATCGTTTCTTCATTATTTTTCTGATTTTCTTCTTTCCATCATGTTAGGTTAGATTTATTCTGTATTAGGAGATCGATAAATTATGTAATATGATTTTTATTTATTAGTTTTACAATTTTGACAATCAAATCGCGTTTTGGGATATTTGAATGATTTATATGATTTTCTTTTCTCCACAATTATATGCGCAAATGATTTTGTGAATTTGGTGGCTTATTTCATGCATTCAAAAGAAGGAAAATAGATTTGACATAGTATAAATCGTTATAGGGTCCGATAGGGAATAGATATATACCGCTATGCCTTATGTGAATTTTTAAATATTTATAAATCCATTAATGCGTTTTTATATGTTCGCATCCATCATAAAAATATAGTTGGGTCATATGTAAAAACAGGTTTAACTCTACTCGACAGAGACTGTTAAATAATTTAGGAGCATTGATTCTTCATTATTCCAACCGTGTGTCAATGTGTGAAATTAGGTTTAAAAAAATTATTACATAGGGATTCGTGATCCTAATACATTCATTACATATTAAAAAACACTTCAATTTATATTCATTGCCAAATTGCATTTAGGTAATTAATTAATTCATACTTACATACTTTTCATTAATTTCGTTATAATTGTATCAAAACAAACACTCAACTTTTTATAGTTTCGGTTAAGGTTATGATAATTAGAATTATAACTAATCAATCATTGTGGGAATGATACTTGAACTCAAAATCCATTTTACTACTTGTTAACGAACCGTACACTTGCGGTAGTTTTAATTTGAAACATATTTTCGTAAACACATTTTTGATGCTGCTGTCGGGGATTAAGTATTAGTTTAATTTTATTTATTTAGACACTAATTCGAACTTACCTGTAGTTTTTATTTTACATATTTTATTTTATTTAGTATGTCTACTTGGATTGATCTAAGTGCTACTGTTGTCACTCATCAAGGTTTTGTATGCTAAGGTCGTTGGGCGGTCAACTGCTTCCAACTTATTTGGAGATTGAATGAACCTTTCATCACAAGCAGAGGAAAGCTAGAACAGCACAGTGTGAAGATAAAAAAACAAATACCAATGGATAATCAACAAACTGAACCATTAAAAAATCCTGCACTTCCAGCCAATGTAGATGAAGAGGATGAGGGAAACATGTTGCTTGGGGATTTCTTATCACTATTCATTGTTCAAAGTCAATCCAGCATTGTATATTCCCCATTCGAACAACCAAACTTCTAGCTGAAAACTAATGTCATCCAGCTTTTCCAAAATGGGCATAAGTTCTACGGGTTGGCCAACAAGAATCCGCATACACATCTATCCAACTTGGATATGTGTCAACATTTCAGGCATAAAAAAATATCAGAAGATGCTATCAGACTGAGATTGTTCCACACGCTCTGCATGATAAAGCCCTTGAGTGGCTAGATTCACTCCCTGTGGTGATTATAACTACTTAGAATGATCTGGCCCACAAATTCTGCACGAAGTTCTTTTCACTGGCCAAAGTAGCGAGATTGAGGCACGAAATATCAATATTCAGTCAGAATGAATTTAAGTCATTCGATGAGACATGGAACAAATTTAAGAACATGCTAAGAAAATGTCTTCACACGGGTTCGAAAACCATCACAAATCAGATTTTTCTATACAGGACTACTTTCGACTTTCAGGAGCATGGTAGACTCATCATCAAATGACTCCCTAACTACAAGAACGATTGATTGAGCTTGAGAATTGTTCGAAAGAATGACTAATACTTCAACCATGTGGTCTTCAGATCGACTGGGTCCAAAGAAATCAACTAGAGTATACGAGGTAGATACCTACTCGGCTTTATCTACAAAGTTGACTCCTTATTTTACAAGGTGGAGAGCATATCACAAACAGTAAAGTCAGGACAAGTAAGAAAGTCCAGTTGTGAGGAGTGTGGGGGTAGAACATGGCACACCTGAATGTCCCATCCTTTCACAAGGAATGGAACTAGTAGAATATACCTAGTGGGGTCAACATCAACACAATAGTCCCCATTCTGACACTGACAATCTGGGGTTGAGAAATTATCCAAATTTTTCTTGGGGTGGAAATCACAATCACAATCAAAACAACAACCGAGCTCAAGGGCAGTTTCAACAGAATAAGAAACCCTAGTTGGAGGAGATGTTTGCCAAACTTATGGAAAAGACTGATAAATATATGGAAACAACCAATTTATGAGAAATACTGAAATAAATTTCCAAAATCAAGGTGCTGCTATTAAAAATTTGGATACTCGAGTAGGGTAATTGACATTTTCTATGACAAACAGAGTACCAGGTGCCTTGCCAAATAATACTAAAATTAGTCCCAAGGAGCTTGTGATGGCCATGAGGATTTTAGGAAATGAAATAATTAAGGATCCATCTGTGAAAGCAATCACCACCAGAAGTGGAATGTAACTGTCAGAAATTCATGTCAAGAGACCTCTTGAGTAAGGAAACAGTACCTTTTTCAGATGAGAAGCAAGTGGAGCAGACTGAACAGACAATAGAGATACCTACTAAAGAGAGCTCAGGTACACCACAGGTTAAGTCAACCATTCCTATCAATCCTTACGAGCCTCCTATTCCATTCCCACAAAGGTTAAAGAGATACAAGCAAGACCAACAATTTGAGAAGTTTCTGGATATACTGAGGAAACTCCACATTAATATTCCATTCATAGATGCAATAAGACAAATTCCAAGTTATGGAAGATTTTTGAAAGAAATGATATCAAAGAAGAAAAAGCTTCCAGAATTTAAAACTGTAGCACTAACAGAGAAAAGCAGTGCAAGATTACAAAAGAAAATGTCTCCCAATCTCAAGGATCTAGAGAGCTTTACCTTACTTATTTCAATTGGGGGATCTGGTACTTATAATGCTTTATGTGATACTGGTGCGGGTAATAACTTGATGCCATTGCAACAACGGTGACTCTCTAGCTGGCTGATATGTCCTTGACCCACCCCAGATGTATTATAGAAGGTGTGCTGACTAAAGTGGAAAAATTCATCTATCAGCGGACTTTCTTATTCTAAACATAGAAGAAGACAGAAACATTCCAATAATCTTGGAGAGACCATTCTTAGCAACGAGTCAAACTTTGATTGATCTAGAGAAATGTAAGCTAATCTTGAGGGTAGATGAGGAGCAAAAAGTCTTTAAACTATTTAATCCATCTACACAACCATTAGTCCTCGAATAGTGTCAATATATTGATGAAGACGAATTATCCCTTCAACAAAATTACCAGAAGAGGAAACCAAAATTAGGAGGACTTTTCAGTTGAGATGAAAACGGTGAATTCAAAGTTTTGAGGACTAAAAGAGGATGTAAAGCTGGAAACTGCAAGAATTACAATGGTGAAATTCTTCGACTTGGACCACCATGAACTGATCGAAGTACAGTCAAGCTATAGACTATAAACTAGCACTGGTTGGGAGGCAAGCCAACAAATTCTTCTCTTTTATTTATTTCGCTTTATGCATTAAATTAGAAATTTTTCGAATTTTTGACATTTTTAATAATATTGAGTCATCCATTATCTTTACATGATACAAAGAGTCTATGCATGATCTACACTTCTTCTACTCCATCATCTGCAACTTCACATCTAAATCGATCAGGGGAGTATTCCTAACCCCATTTTCTTTACTTTTAGGAGAATTTGTCCTTAATTTTATATGCTTGTAAGTTTTCTTTATTTTTTAAACACAGAGGACAATGTTCTGTATAAATTTGAGGATGAGAATGTGAATATTTTTATTCATCATGTTATTGCCCTTTTTGTCCAATTGTGTGAAAAAAAATAATTGAAATTTTTATTAAGTTTTCATTCAGTTTTGATCTATTTATTTTCTAGCATTAGATTAGAGTTTTTGTGTGCTTATGTGGGTTTGATGACTTTGATGGCTATGATGTTGAATATTGGACTATGTATAGACTGTGAATAATGGAAATAGTGCACTATTAGATTAATCAAAGCTTATTTATGTGAAACTTGACAAATTTTTATGCACGATACTTATGTTTGACATATTTTGCTGATAATTTGGTTCAATACATAGAGAAAAGTTGAACATAGAAAATAGACCCAAATAACATCTGTTATATTATTTCATGATCCAATGATAGAGTAGTTTGGAGATGACTGAACTATTATAGGGAAACATGGAAATGAGTAGGGATTCTGTGCATGAAATCAATTTGTATGGATTGTCTAAAATCAATGAGATGATGATGAGGTGAAAACTTTAAGTTAGAGGTGAGTTTTAAAAACTGGATATCTAAAAGAAAATGGGCATAACACTAATTCATGTATAAATAAAAAAAATAAAAAAATCTTTTCGAGCCTGTATAACTCGAGTGATTAAGCCTGTGAGGGTGGTTGAAAACCTGATGTCATATGATCGTCTGACTTGAGAGTTATTGGCCTAAAGTTCGCTACATAGGTTGTATAGAAAGCAAATGAGAAGATGTTACAAAAAAAATTGATTATACTATTGTATATGAAATTGCATTGATTAAGCCTTAGATATCTGGTTGATAGAACTATACCTTTGATGAGAGGCAAGTTACTTAGTCAAGTCTTAAATGTTAGAGCAATAAAAAATATAGGAGAATTTCAACTTGTTGATGTGTGAACTTGTAATAGTAAGATCTATCCAAACTAAGAGATGGTAAAGAATAGAATTGAATAAGTTCCATTTAGGATGCATCATGGGAAAATTGAATGGAATGAATAAGTTTGGGGGTGTGTGTATCTCTCGAGCGACGTAAAGAAATAATTGATTACTATGGTTCAGGTCTTGAGCCAATCACGAGCTTGATATGTCTACATGAGTTTACACACACACACACACACATACACACATCAAATATGCATGTAACGTGTGGAGATTGATTTGTTTTTTGGACTATTGAAATTGTTCATTTTATTTAATACTAAATTTCAATCCTGAGACACAACAGGTTATTAAACTATGTTTTATGTGTAATTAAGTTACAGTTTTGTTTGAGAACAAACAGTAGTTCAAGTTTGGGGGTGTTGATAAGAGCATTTTATACACTTATCTAGGTCTCAAAACATGGATTATTGTTGTAAATAAATTGGAATATAGATAAATTCTATACAAATTGTG
>CAIGRB010091966.1:18195-33450 GCA_903798255.1 Fraxinus quadrangulata | reverse complement strand
TATTCATTCATACTTGCATACTTTTCATTAATTTCGTTATAATTGCATCAAAACAAACACTCAACTTTTATAGTTTCGGTTAAAGTTACGATAATTAAAATTAGAACTAATTAATCCTTGTGGGAACGATACTTGAACTCAAAATCCATTTTACTATTTGTCAACGAACCGTACACTTGCATGATTTTAATTCGAAACATATTTTCGTAAACAATATTCACCTTAATGAGGAGTGCTAGACCCTTAGGAATCATGGATAGTCTTTTTATTTGTTCCAAGAATTTAGATCATGTTAAGGATTATGTTAAACTTTTGTATATAAATAGATATTAGATGTTTCGTTCAATCTCTAACTGTTTTTTCAAGTCGCAGCCTCTCAATTATTTGAACCTAATGGAAATAATGGAGTGGATATTTATATTAATATTTATAGTGGACCGTTACTATACTTTTTTTAGTGAGGATCATGCATTATTGGTGTTGATAATATATAATAGAGACTCGGCTAGGATTATAGATATTAATTTTCTACTCACTTCAAGGAAGTTACAAACTCTTACAACAGTTTTTAATGCTTAATTAATGTGTACAACACTTGATACATACATTATAGAGTAAATTTAATGAATGCTCATCAAATTTTACTTCATATTACTATTTGCTCATCGAACAATAAAATATAACTCATTACTCACTCATCTTTTCAATTGATTACCCGTTCGTCACTCGTTTAATTTCCATCATCCTCGACTAACTAAATATGTCACGTGGCGGACGGAATCCAACGGGGCATATAACACACTTGCCAAATGTGCCAAACTTGTAAAAAGCCATGTGCATCATAAACACACTTCTCAATAAACGGAAGAACCATTCCAAATTGAAATACAAATTCGACCCCAAAACCCACGACTAAAAATCGCCCCCCAAAATCCCAGCTGAAATCTTGTTTTATATCGTATATATTTCTTCTGTTGAGCAACCTTCTTTAATAGTGAAAGCTTACATACACATTAGATGACCCTAATTTTAAATTGCTCACTGCATCATATCCGTATTTTCCTTAAATCGAGCATCCTGAATTAGTGGGTTAGATACTTTGTTTAACAACCATCAACTGGAGGCTTTTGATGCAAAGACTGGAAATGAACTCTCGAATATCATCCTTGAACAGGTTCGTTTTCTATTTCTCTAAATTAATACAATTTTTTCTCGCTTTGATATGTGGATCAGATGTATAGTCCAATCTGTTTTGAGTTTCTGAAAATCTTGGTACTTTGCTTTATGTAGAACAATTTGTTTGGGAGTAAAGTCATATATTAAAATGAAGGTCTAATTTGGCTTTGACAAATCCAAGAAAGGTCTAATCAGATTAATGACCACAACTTAAGGGTAACATAAATGTTGTGTGTTTTGCAGTAGTATTGGCTTGTGTTTAATATGTATGCAAACTGATTATTGTCTGCTTGTTGGTTTTTCCATTTTAACATAGGCAAAGCTAGTGCCTAGGAGATCAAACACGAGTTCAAGAAATGAAGTTCAACCAGCACCACCTTCACCATCTGAGTTCCAGTTCATGCCGACGTTTGGGTTAGGTGTGACAAACGATGTACAATACGACTGGAGTGCTCCTTCACTTACTGAGCCAGGTTCTTCGATGACTGAGAAAGGCATGTCAACTGGACCATTTGTGCAAATCCCAATTGAAAATATCCCAGTCCAAAATATGGTGCAAGATTTGCAACAAATTGAGGTTCAAGAAAATGCCTGCAAGAGGGCAGCTAGAGTAAAGAATAGAAGAGTAGTAAGAGGCTCAGTTCTATATACACCTCCAAGGAAAAGGACCCATGCAGATACTCGGTAGAAAAAAAAATGTTTTTAGTACTTTAATTTTAAAGTTTATGCCAAATTTTGCAACAAACTAGTTGGGGTTGTAATCTGCTACTTAAATTACTTCGCCATGCTTTCTTTGGGGTATAAATGGAAGTTTTTTTTTTTGACGTTATTTGCCTTGTCGAGATGTTATGCTTTTTGTTCAATCACTCGGAATAATGTAGTGATGGTATATCCATTTAAATGCAATGTGATGCATCAGAACTCTGCTGCATCAGATTGCATTTAACTGATAGTGTTGATCCACGTATAGTTGATTGTCTACCTCATCAAATAACCACCAGCGACTTCCATCATCTTATAAACCAGAAATTATCATATAAAAAATACAACAGATTAGTATATAAGAATAAATCCTTAAAACGCACGAAGGATTAAATTTCATTCCAGTCAATTATAACTGCAATACACATTCAACATGTAAGTGTTATACTTTACGTCCAATCAACAGTGGACATAAAATTTTTTTTATACATAATTAATTCATATTTATGGCAAGATGTATTATTTAATTGAATCAATATTCTAATAAATTAAATAATAGAATTCGTAGATTCAAATTTTAGTAATTTGTTAATCACAAGGAGTTGTGATTGTGAGATACAAATTACATATGACTGAATCTTAAATCATCTGTGCTCGTAAATAATATCAAGATACAGATTTCGTCATTATGAATATACCATCACGTGTGACATTTCTTACTTGTGAAGTAAGAAACTGATATCACAAGTTAAAGTGTAGTGACACTTAAATGAACACATGTATGTTTTGTTATAGAACAAAGCATTGGAGATCCATTGGAGGAGATTCCACATGGATAACTGTTGACCCCAAAAAATGTATCAATGATGTGGCAAACAAATCTTAAGGCCTCTCACGTCTACGCAAACTGAATTCCTACACATTTGGACAAACCATTAGTCACACGTGGCTTTTTCCGAAGGGGATGAAGTTAGCCGCATGCACTCCGACGATCAAATCAGTCAGGAAAATAATTTAGAGTGTAAGAGAGATTTGAACGTGAACTTCCAATCAATAAAAAGGGTCTGTTTGGGAGTGAATAACTAAAAATATATGTAGAAAGAATATAGTTTTGAGAGTCTAAACTTGTATTACCCTTGAATGGTACTAAGTGTGGGTTTTCATACTTGGGCAAAATGAATGGAGTCCATTGGATGATAGTGAACGTGGCATCATCCAAACGACTTTCCTTTCCTATCATATACATCAATCAAACTCAGATTTAAATGTTATTATCATTTTTGTGTCCATAGAGCCTTGTTTGTACTTTCGACTTAACCAAATAGAATGACGACGGTAGTGGCAGTGAGTTGTCTTGTCAACTCATAAGATGTGAGATCCATTCAAGATCTCACCACTACCTCGTCTTGGGCCGACTCTGTCAATGGGGTCTGTCTGTATAGGGGTCTGTCCAGGTGTTTTATGTGGAAGAGACGGATCCCGTGTACCAAAATTGGTTCGCCTGTATGTAGTTGGGCTGCCCTATTCCAGCGTACAATACATGGGCCCCCATACTGTGTGCCATGTAGGCTAATTGGGCCCCTCTATGCATCCTGGTTTTTCATGGTGTAACAACACTCCCTGAAGTCTAGGTGTGATTATTTATATCATGCGTAGACTTTCGAGTTGGTAGAAAAACTTGGATTGGGTGTTGAGCCTCTTTAGTAATTGAAGCCTAGCGAGGCCCTTAGAACATGTGTCGAGCTTCTCTAGTAGCTGAAGCTTGTGAAAGCCAAAAGATGCGAGGCAAGGCCCTTGAGGCATTTGTTGTGCCCCTTTAGTAGCTGAAACCTGTGATAAGGTTGAATGATGCGAGGCGAGGCCCTTGAGGCATGTGTCGAGCCCCTTTAGTAGCTGAATGATGCGAGGCGAGGCCCTTGAGGCATATGTCAAGCCCCTTTAGTTGTTGAAACCTGTGACAAGGCTGGATAATGCGAGGCGAGGCCCTTGAGGCACATGTCAAGCCCCTTTAGTTTTTGAAATTTGTGACAAGGTTGAATGATGCGAAGTGATGCCCTTGAGGTATATGTTGAGCCCCTTTAGTAGCTGAAGCCTGTGACAAGGCTGAATCATGCGAGGCGAGGCCCTTGAGGCATATGTCAAGTCCCTTTAATATCTGAAGCCTCCCAGGTAGTGTGCTCTAATAATTTGAAAGGCATGTTGATTCCCAATAAAAAAATAGCTGGGTGGTATGGCAATTTTCAAGGCTCGAGCTACGTGTGCATTTAATGTGCAATAATGATGATGTTTCACATCTAGCGAATTTATGGTGCGTGTTCAGTACGATTTCATCTGGGCCATTGATTTGAAATTTTAGCAAGTGCCATTTGATTTTAATGGGATATATGAGACTAGAGGTGGATGTCCCAGATTAAAGTGGATAAAGATCCAACGTTGGGGGTCCATTCATTACGCGTATATAAAATGTTGAAAACCTAGTTTTTTCCCATCTCTTAACTTTGCGAGAATCATAGACCTTAAGTGGTGAAAATACTCCCACTTATCTTAGTGTTTTCCTACTGTCTCTGGCGAACAACTCCGTTCTTTTTCATTCCAAAGCATCCCAGATCTTGTATCTAGAGTTTGCGTAAGTATCCATTACTGTCGAAGTATTTCTTTCATCTGTTCAATTAGATAGCCTCTTCTTCGAAAAAGAACATGCCTGAGGGGTCTTTTGGGGTAGACATGGCATTAATTTGTACCGAGGTGGGTATTCCTCCAGTGATTCCAACTGAACGGATCATGGAGGCAATGAGGGCCTCATAATGCATGGATGATGCTAGAGGATCCTATAGACTATAGCATTAGAAGAGGGCTTCCTTGTAGCGAACTTACATAAAATAGAGCGAGCTCGAGGATTTTAGGGAGAGGTTTAGAATCCCGGAAAAAATTCAGATGTTGGTGCCGACCTCTGAAGAGAGAGTCTGTTTCCCTAGGGCAATATAACCTAGCCCCCACCCAATTAGTGCCAAATACATGGAGTCAGTTAGTAGGGGCCTTCCTTCTTTGAAAGGAGGTCACTCTTGACGAGGATATGCTCTCACATGTTTTTCAAACCCTCTTTCAACCTCGGGCTTCTAGTGGAGAGAGTGATTGTAAGGGGTGGTAAGATTTGAACCCCTAAGGCCCCGCACTCTCCTTTCATCTTGGGGATCCCAACCTCTATCAAGAATTGGAAGTCATCCTGGTTTTAGGTTAGAGATCACTGACAGACAATGGAAGGAGATGTGGTCCCAGATATCACCGTCCCGACTCAATATCATGAGTATAGTAAGTCGAACCTTCATTTAGTGATGTTTCTTTAATGTATTTGCCCCCTTGTTTTTTGTCTAACATGAGCTTTGCGCAGCTAGTTTGAGCTCGAGCAATCTAAGTGGGCCATTAACAGGGCGATATACGAGCTTCCTGCAGAGAAAAAGTACTTCAAAAATGTCATCAGCAAGCAAAACTTTTTCATTATACACCAACTGATGGCTACTAAAGGTAAAATTGGATGGTTCGCTCTTTTCCTCATCAACTACTTCTTCCACAACTTTCTTAATTATTTCTTTTACTTGTAGGGCAATATGATAAAAAGGAGTATGTGAGGCCCAACCTACTCCAGCTGAGGAGTTTGGAGGAGGCACAAAAGAAGAAGTCCCTGAGTGCCGAGTCGTCTACTTATAAAAACCAGTTGGATTAGCTGGCCCACCTTTCCAAAATCAATCTACCTCCTCATCTGGAGAAGAAAGAGGAAAAGGATAAGGGGAAAAATGAGAAGAGGAAGGAAGTGGAGGCGATGCCCTTTAAGAGAAAACTGGTGTTATCGACGAACATTGGGCATGACCCTCCCCCTAAACGCCAAATCACCATTGGAGAATCGCCTAGCCAACCTATCCATGCCGAACCCATTTTCTTTGTGAAAATTTTGGAGGTCGAAGATGTAGATGAGAAAGGGGTTAATTTGGTGAGGAAAAGGCGGGGCAAAGAGGCGAGAAGTGCCCATTCTGAGGAAAAAGCTCAGAACTTCTTAGGGAGAAGGTCTGATGAGATTGCCACCATCGTAATGGAGATTCTTTCCATCAAGATTCAAGGGGTCATGAGGGTCCACCATAAATATTGGACTAATAAGTATTCTTCATACATTGAGACCTGTGATGTAGTGGACATGCTGGAGACAAGTCTTGCCCTGCAGGCTCGCTCTCAAAGATTCTTTTTAAATGTACAAATGGAACTGAGGCGACTGTAGGACCTCAATAAACAGTACCTCACGAAGGTAAAAGATACTGAGGTGGCACTGAATAGGGCCAAAACTGAGGCATATTTGACTAATGAAGCCATTGAGGCCTCCAAGATGAAGCAGACCGATGTGGAGTCGAGAGTGGACATAATTACCAAGGAAAATGGTGAATTAAAGAAGAAAGTCTACCTTTTCAAAGCTGAAGTCAATGCTCTGAAGAAGCGGGGGGAGAACTCTAACAATTTGCTGAAAATAGCTTCGTCAGCTTTGGAGGTGGCCAATACGGATAAGGGGGATTTGAAGGCCAAAGTTGAAGAGCTGATTGCTGAGGTGGGTGATTTTGAAGCAATAGTTAAGGGGGGCAGGGACAGCAACAGTAAACAAATATGTCGCCCACTTCTATGACACAGTTGAGTATGATGGCCTTGATATATATACTGGCGGGGAGTCGCATACAACGAAGTATTTGTGAAGCTTACAGAGATGCATCCTCAATTGGATCTGGTTACCCTGAAAAGAGAGTTCATGTCTACTGAGCCGTCCACTCTTGCCAATGAAGTCAAAGACTCGGTGGAAGAAGTAGATGCTTCTGAAGAGCTTCAGCATGATGACGCTGCTACTTCTTGGAATAAGCTTCTATTTTTGTAGCATTTTTGTAATAATTCCTCCCATCTTTTCCTTGTAATGAACTTGATTTGAGTGAATGAATGATTTTTTCCAACTCTCAATTTGATTAAGGAATATAAGCTTCCCAAGCTTAACAAGCTGATCTTAAAAAATGTTGCTAAGTGTTTACCGATTTATGGGCTCGACATAGCTGACCTCAACGGGTAGTAATGATGTGCGAGCTTCGTCATATAACTAATGAA
Organism: Fraxinus quadrangulata; assembly: GCA_903798255.1. Classification (NCBI taxonomy): domain Eukaryota; kingdom Viridiplantae; phylum Streptophyta; class Magnoliopsida; order Lamiales; family Oleaceae; genus Fraxinus; species Fraxinus quadrangulata. The sequence continues at coordinate 26,445 of CAIGRB010091966.1, read as the reverse complement.
CTAGTCGTTGAATATTAACCATTGATAGAGTGTATGCATTTCAATAAATAATCAGGATGTATGAGTTCGTCATATTTAACCATTGATGATACATGCAATATATGCCTGAATTTATTGTGGGTTTGCCATAGTTTAACTTAAAGACTATGAGCTTTTCGTAATTAGTTAATTAAATTAAACTTCAACATACGAGCATATCATAGTCAATAATAATGTGTGAGCTTGCCACAACTATTTTATCTGAGGCAATAAATGGGTTCGCCATAATTAATCAAACATTAAACTTTATAGGCTCATCATAATTAGTTCCAAACAATCTATGAGTTTGTCACAATTAATGTGAGTTACAGAATTGTGGTTAATCACAATAGTATGAGCTTATCATAGTTAAAGAAGAAATGGACTATGCAGGAAAATGTATCAGGGCTTTCTCAGCTTCATATGGATAGTGTATACTTGTGGCTATTCATGAAGGGATACTACTGGTTAGAGATCTTGGTTTGTCAGATATTTGGATTGAGACAAACTCGACTATCGCCATTCACTCATCACTAGAGGTAGCGGACCATGACCTATCCAAGGGATACTCAGACAGATTGTAGATATCGTTTCATTTGACAGAGATATGGTTTTCCATTTCTTAAGAGAGGGGAACCAAGTTGCAGGTGCACTTGCTATCGAGGGTTGACATCATCGTAGATACCAAGAATATAGACCAGCCGACCTACCATGACATTTCAGGGCGCTTGTTCAGATTGACAGATATGATTTGCCCAACACTAAAGTTTAAGTATTTGTATTTCGCCTTTACTTTTATTTTTTCTTACACTTGTGCTTTTTGTAAATGAGGTAGTACTCATTTTTTACTGCTTTCCTATGATTCTTTACTTTCACTATAAGGGAAGTAGTACTTCCTCATTTATTGACTTTTTTTATATCATTTGTAATCACTATGTTCCTCTGCCACAAGTAATGACATATTAATAAAATCTCGGAGGTACCGCCCACTGAAAAAAAAAAGCGATGATCAGGGTCTTACTGATAATATATTCTTAGATGATCAACTTTCCAAGGGTGGGGCTGTACATTCCCATCCAAGTTCTCAATTAAGAAGGTCCCTAGCCTAACGTTGTCTAATATACGATAGGGCCCCTCCCAATTCGGACCCAATGTACCAGCGCCAAACTCTTTAAAAGATAGAAAAATCCTTCTGAGCACAAGATTGCCCCTTCTGAATGATTTCTTCTTAACCTTGGCGTTGTAGTATCTTGCCATTTTTCTCTGATAGGAGGCTAGTTTTATTTGTGAATCATCTCTCTTTTCCTCAAATAAATCAATCTCACATCACCTTATCTCTTCATTGGATACCTCGTTGAATTGCAGGCGACGAGGCGAATGAAGACCCACTTCGACTAGGCTCATGGCTTCGGCTCCGTACACCATAGAGAAAGGGGTTTCCTCTGTCGTAGTTCGTCTAGTGGTGAGAATTGCCCACAACACGTAGGGAAGCTCGTCTAACCACGCCCTTTTTGATGCATTAGGTTTCCTTCTCAAGATGTGCTTTATAGTCTTGTTTACTGCCTCAACTTGGCCATTTGCCTAGGGTGGTGAGGAGAGAGAAGTACTTTTTGATACCTAATCATTGCACAAGTCTTTAAACTTTTTGTTGTCGAACTACTGCCCTTTGTCTGTCACGATCGAGTGGGGAATTTCGAACCGACAAATAATTTTTTCCATAAGAACTTAGAAGTGTTTGCTTCAATTATTTTTTCCAACGGTTCCGCCTCAACCCATTTAGTGAAGTAATCAATTACGACAATTGTATAACTTTCACTTCCCTTCCCTTTTGGTATTGGGCGTATTAGATCGACCCCTCCATTTACAGTCAACTCTTGGGATGGTTGTCTTTGAATGAAGGAGAAACGCTGACATTTGTCACACCTTCTCACAAATTTTACATCATCATTTTTCAAAGTTGGCCAGTAAATTCCTTCATGGATTTTTCGTATGATGTAATTAGCTTCTTTACTTCCTATGCAGTGTAAGAGGGGGAATGAAAAGCCCATTTTGTAAAGTACTTCATTTTGGAGCACATAGTGGGCGGCTCTTCGTCTGAGCTTGTGGGCCTTTTTCTTGTTTTTCAGTAAGACGTGATCTTTGAGGTAAACTATAATAAGTTGCATTCATTGTAGGGTTCCTTCAACCATGTCCAGGAAGGCCATGATTTTCTCAGGGTTCACCTCAATGCCTCGCTGATTAACCATATTACTCAAGAATTTTCCTTAAGCAACACCAAAAGCACACTTCAATAGATTCAGCTTCATCTGGTACTCCCTGAAGATTTTGAAGGTAGCTTTCAAGTGTTCAATGTGATTTGCAGACCTGAGGCTCTTTACAAGCATGTCATCAATGTATACCTCCATTGTTTTGCCTATGAGGTCGAAAAACATCCTGTTGACTAGCCGTTGATAGGTTGCACTAGCATTTTTCAAATCAAAGGTATGACTTTGTAGCAGTAGAGGCCTCTATCAGTGATGAACGAGGTATTTTCTTTATTTTTTGGGTGCATAATCCATGAAATTCAAGAGCTCGTAGCCTGCAGTAGAGTCAACTAGCTGGTCGATCCTTGAAAGCAGAAAGCTGTCCTTTGGGCATGCTTGGTTGAGGTTGGAGAAGTCTATGCAAACTCTCCATTTACCATTGGATTTCTTTACTAAGACAGGGTTGGATATCCACTTTGGGTACACTACCTCCCTAATGAACCCATTAGATATAAGCCTTTCCACCTCCTCTTTTAGGGCTATATATCTCTCCAGGTTCAAGGCTTTTCTTTTATGCCTGTGAGGGGGTGAACTTTAGGTCCACATTAAGTCGGTGGCAACTGACCTTGGGGTCAATACCCACCATGTCTTCGTGTCTCCATGCAAATATGTCCAAGTTGTTGAGTAAGAAGTCCTTAAGCCTGGTCTTTTTTTCTGACCCGGGTTCTTTCCACATTTGTAATACTCTTTTGGGCCTCCACTGAGGTCGCCTGGCAGTTTGATTCTATGACCCTAGGTCTAAATCCACATCAACGATCCATTATTCAAGCACGTCTATCATGTTGATGTCTTTCCCTTGTTCAGGGGTAGGACCTTTAGGTGTGTCAATTATTTCAGCATCCATCAGGACCATATTTACACTGTGGGGCTCAGACTTTCTCAAAGAGCTAAGGTAGCATTCTTTTCTCGATGGAAAATTTCATGCAGAGATGGTGTATGGATGTTACGGCCTCGATTTCTTTCAAGAGAGGTTGTCCTAATATTCCATGGTAAGCAGACGGTGGTCTACTATGAGAAACTCCATGAAGTGATGAGTCTTAAATGAGGGTTATCCCATTTCGACCGCCAATGTAATTCTCCCCTGGGGATAATGCTGTCACCAATAAAACCATATAAGGGAGCAGTCATGCAGGTGATTCCGTGGTCTACCATCATTTTGTCAAAGGTGATTCCAAACAGGATGTTAACGGAGTTTCCATTGTCCACCACCATGAGCCTCAGTCCATTCCTAGCTACGATGGCTCATACCACAAGTACGTCACATTGGGGATAATGAACCCTCCGCGGTGTCTTCCAGAGAAAAGGTTATTAGCGGAGCATTCTCAAATCTGCGGCCAGTGCCATTGATCAAGTTGCTCGTCATGGTGGGGTCCTATGCTTCCCTTGTACAATTCTTCTGAGTGTTTCTAGACTCTTCCCTTATGTTTGGACCACCTATGATGATGTCAATTTCTCTGATGTGAGCATTATCAGCATTGGCCAGGGGCTCTCTCCTAGGCCTTGGCTCTCATCTTGTCCTGTTTATTTCTTCTTCGTGTCCCCGTCAAGGCGATTTATTTCTGCGGTGTCATCTTGCTTCATTATATTTAGGTTCTCTCTCTAACCTCGACTGAGGTGCATTCCTTTGATAGGTATTTCTTCTCTCAATGCAAGGCCATGTTGGTTCTTTATGATACGGCCTGACAAGCAATTCTCAGTGCTGTGGCTATTAGTTCGATGGTAAATACAGTATTGCCTTACTCGAGGCTCCCTATTTCTCCATCTGCCTCTTACCCTGGATGGATTCTGCTGCCTTTGAGCCTCATGTCCAACTTCTTCATAGGCCCAAGAGGGTACTGCATTTATCGTGGCTGTGGCCAATGCTTGGCCTGAGGTGGAGGCTATCGTGTGTCCCATTTGGGTCCACTGCTGGTCTACCAAGTGGGATACAGAACCTTATCGTCGTCTTTGAGGTAGTGGAAATCCCAATGAGGTTTTAATGTAGCGATCAATCAGCTTCTCATTAACAATTTTGCTTCTCATCATTTCCACCAAGGTATCATAAGAAATGGGATTTTTGTTTCGCACGTCTCTCCAGAATGAGGTGTTTATGTTGAGGCCTCCTCTTAGACTAGAAAGGGCCTCTCTATCCGTAACATGTTCGTAGTAGGTCTTCTCGTCCATGAAGCGAGCCAAGTATCATTTCAAAGTTTCACCTGCCTGCTGTCTCATGTCTTGCAGTCTTTAGATGGGTACTTCCACTTCTTTACTAGACAGATACCGATTTAAAAAGACATTTTTAAGGTCTGGCCACTCCTGATGCTGCGAGCTGGAATGCGGCTATACCAAATTTCTGTAGTCTCCGTTAGTGTGAAATGAAAAGCTCTGCATTTTAGCCCTGGCGAGACTCCTTGTAGAGATATGTAGGTCTTGTAGTTGTTGAGGTGCTTTGCTGGATCACATTTTCCTTTATATTTGGGTATTTTTTGGGGCACAAAGTGACTTGGAATTGGGGCACTTCTCAAGTTTTGGGAGGGAGAAGGGCTAGCTTTCGTCATCATCATCCAACTCAAATGATCTGCATAGACCATTATAATCATTTTCCTCTGCTTGATAACGAGGGATTGTGACATTTCTGCTTGATTTCTCAAGTTCACCTCGTCTCTTCTCTCTCGCCTATTTGTAGGTGGAGGTGGAATCCCTAGAGGTTCATATTCTTAGTATTGTTCTTGCCCTCTTTGAATAGGAGGTGGTTCATGGGACCTATTTCTAAGCCTTGAGGGTCCAATTCGATTGAAAATGCTATTGGACCTTTGGGGTTCATGTTGTTTAGTATATTCTGGTGGGAAGTTTCTTTCCTGTGGCACATTATGGCCGGGTCGACTTGTAACGTAGTTGGTGGAAGTGTCTACTTCCACATCCCTCTTCACTAGGCTAACATCCCGCCATGCATTTGAAAGTATGTTGTCTTGTCATTCTCCTCACCTTCTTGAGGAAACATTCCATACCAAGGGGCTTGATATCCTGCCTATTGTGCATTTGCATGAGTAATTGCTACATGGCAGCATTCTGCTAGGCAATGTTTCTCATATTTATGGCCATTTTCCCTACTTCTTCGCTAAGCATGCTGTGGTACCGCCTCGCCTATGTTGGTGGTGGGAACGACGTATATTCACATTTGTGCATAGGACCTCTTCCTCAGAAGGCTCTTGCCATCTATTTCTACTATGTGATCCGTGATGGCTAAAACTCATAGCAAGTATTCGATTCTAAGCTAAAAGTAGGCGTTTTAGATATTCCTTCTTTGCGGCGGTTCTTTCTTTAAGAACCAAGCCTTTTCTCCAAGGTTCTGTTTCAGATAAATTTTACCACAAGGATGTTCGTGGTTATGATGTCAAATTTTCCACAGATGGTGCCAATCTGTTGACCCCTAAAAATGTACCAATGATGTGGCCAACAGATCCCAAGGCCTTCACGTCCATGCAAACTGAATTCCTGCACACTTGAACAAACCATTAGTCACACGTGGCCTTTTTCGGAGGGGATGGAGTTAGCCGCACGCACTCTAACAGTCAAATCAGTTAGGAAATAATTTAGGGTGTGAGAGAGCTTTGGATGTGAGCCTCCAATCAATAAAAAAGGGATCAGCTTGGGAGTGAATAACTAAAAATGTATGTAGCAAGAATATAGATTTGAGAGTCTAAACTTGCATTACCCTTGAATGGCACTAAGTATGGATATTTGTACTTGGGTAAAATGAATGGAGTCAATTGGATGATAGTGCGCGTAGCCTCATCCAAACGACTTCCCTTTCCTCTCATATACATCAATCAATCTCAACCTTAAATGCTATTACCATTTTTGTGTCCATAAAGCCTAGTTTGTACTTTCGACTTGACCAAATAGGATGGCGACGACAGTGGAAGTGAGTTATCTTGTCAACTCATATGATGTGAAATCCATTCAAGATCTCGCCACTACTTCGTCTTAGGCCAGCTTTGTCAATGAGGTCTGCTTGTATAGGGGTCTGTCCAGGTGTTTTATGTGGGAGAGACGGATCGTGTATACCAAAATCGGTTCGCCTACATGTAGTTGGGTTGTATTATGCCAGCGTACGAGGCATGGGCCCCCAAACTGTTTGTCACCTTGGCTAATTGGGCCCATCTATGGGTTCTAGTTTTTCATAGCGTAACAATAACTACATGAATGTCAGTGGTTAATCTCTAACATTATGTAGTGGAATTGGTCTTCGATTTAAGATCATTATAGTGCCTTATATAAGGACGGTCATATTTTAGTGATGTTGGATGTTGCTCTACCAAGGGTCGCTAATACGGCATCGTTCGGATATTTCAAAAATCATATGAAAGTTGTGAATGATCAATAGATGATCGTCACTCTTAGATAGTAAGAAATTATGATTTACATTATATTCAATTAAGTTGATAACGAATTCATTTGCAAAGGTGTACTCATAAGTCGAAAATGAGTTTTCGATTTACATTGACTTAATAGTGGGATGAAAGATATAATCGATAATTGAGATTGACACATATCCATGTCTCGTAATTGATCTGATCATATTGATGAAATGATTATAATTTCACGATAAACGAATAAATTTGATTTTGTCATATCACACGACATTTTCCGTCCATGTATTGCCTGACACATTGCTAGATGTCAATCTGGGACGACGAATGTGAATTAGTGATAAATTAAAAGGGGTGTTTTAATTTATCGATTTTGATCAGATCAAAATAATAATTTACGTCGTTAGGCATCGTGATTGGAAACCTAANTCATATTGATGAAATGATTATAATTTCACGATAAACGAATAAATTTGATTTTGTCATATCACACGACATTTTCCGTCCATGTATTGCCTGACACATTGCTAGATGTCAATTTTGTACAACATATGTGAATTGATGATAAATTAAAATAGGATATTTTAATTTAACGATTTTGATTAGATCAAAATAATATTTCATGTTATTAGATATCGTGATCGGGAATCTAATGGTTACACATAAAAAGAGAACTAAATGAATGAGATTCATCAATTAATTAATTAACAAATGTTAGACAATTAATTAATTAGATTGCTTGTTATTATGTTTAAATTAATTAATTCATAAATCATATTTAATTAATTAGATTAATTAATTATTCAACTGGGTTTAGTTTTAAGAGACGGGTATCGCTTATTTGAACTTATATTAATAAGTTAATAGGGTTTCAGACAAATTGAACGGAAAACACAATTCATTATCTTGCTAGAACAAGAAAAGAGAAACCCTAACTCTTTCATTCATCTTCCATTAGAGGTTGGACAATCAGACAACTGTGAATTGCAGATAGTGATTGTTCGTATTTCAAGATTGTGATTGAATCTACAAAAAGTATAATTTCTAGCACAATTTCTATCTAAACACAAAGATGATCATTGTTGGGAATTGAAATTATTTTATTTTTCGCAGTGCATGATTAAGTAAATTCTCAACAGTGATATCAGAGCTAACTTTGTATTTACTAGAAAGTTGAAACATATATACATATAATACTAGATATTATATAAAAAATCATTTATATGATGAATGCTTTATTAATGGATAATTATGGACTTGATGATGTGGATATGTTGAATAATTAGTTTTATTCTTATTTTTTATGGGTATGCGAGTCCATTGTAATTATTTTGGGCATGCATATCCAATTATTTAGGCATACGTGCCAATTAATATATGATACATGTTGCAATTGGATTAATTGACGCAAGAAGGGGAGGAAACCATAGAGATTGAGCATTATTTGAGTCAATGTAGTAACTCCTAGGAACTGACCAACTAGTTTGATTTATGAGTCGAGAAGACTAGATACTAAAAGTCCATAATCGTCAACACTATTATATGTATATTTATTTGCATGTTACACGTATAATAAT
>CAIGRB010091966.1:0-17833 GCA_903798255.1 Fraxinus quadrangulata | reverse complement strand
TTTTTTTTTTTGCTCATTTCGTATAATTTAAGACATGTAAACCATGAAATTGTTGAAGCATTGCCCGTTCCTTTTGAATTATTCATTTTCACTGGTCTGTTTAGTTGAGACTCATATTATTTAGCATTGCCCATTCCTTTTGAATTATTCATTTTCACTGGTTTGTTTAGTTCAGACTCATATTATTTTGCTTTTACTCTCTGTAAGTTACACATTTTCTAGTTAGTATTGTTATATGTTTGGAGTGCATTCCAATAATACTATTGGTCTCTTAGTGTTTAAGTACGTACTGGCTTTATCAGGTAATTATCATTAAAGAATAATGATGATATAGTTTCTTTCTTAGTTACTAAATCTCCCATGTTTATTCAAAAACTTAGAAATCCTAAGTTCTTATCCTTTAGCATTTGGCAGAACCCCTATTATTTTCACAAAACTACTCTCTTATAAACTGTGATATTTGGTGATTTAATTTTCTTCAAACTAGATGTAAAGCAGTCCTATACATTTGAATCCCAGCTTGCAATGACTTGTCAATAAACATTTGCAATTTCACTCCCTTATGCGAGGAAATTCAATGTGTTTCTATGTGTTGTGTCATGTTTTCTTTTTTCCTTTAAGAGTATGAGGATTGACAACTTGTCAGAGAAACACTTGACATATATCATGTGGCATATTAAGGAAGAAGGTTTGAATTTTATTGGCCATTCATGACTGGAATTTGAGCCGCCACAAGGTGGACCGTAATTTTCTTTGGATCAGTTACGACTTTAACGGTTGAGCATATATGTGTTGGAAAAATATTAATTTATTAGGTGGGTAGACATATATAATTAATTGTATAAAAAGACTATCTTAAAGTTAAGTCCAAAATTAAAATGATCTAATAAAGAAATAATTAATTGGGGTTTGAGCATCTAGATAAAGTGTTGGCTGGATTAGGGTTTAAGCATCTAGATAAAGTGTAGAGATTGGATCCATTAGAGTTGCGTTTCATGATGGGTCAAAAAACTTATGAAAAAAATATAAATAAGCCCTATTCTATTTGATTATCATTCTTTATGTCATCTCATCAACACAAAAATACAATAGAAAACATATTGAAGAAGAAGATAAAAAACCAACAATCAAGAACAATAAATCAACAATCACGAATAATAAATTGAAGCTATCTAAATTATGCAACAAGAAGCAAATGTCAAGAACAAGAAGAGCTAATATTCAAGATTAAGAAGCCAAACGTGAAGAGAATGCAGTTGATTTTCAAGATTCAAAATCAAGATCCAATAATAAAGAATCATTTTCACTGAATTTAGGTGTGTTCTATATTTAATAATTCTCTTGATAATTTGACATGGAGAATCTTGACAATTAAGTAATTACGTTAAAGTTTCATAAAATTCTAAAAAATAATATCAGAGCCAATTCGATATTAAACTATTGAGATTAAGGAAAGATTTTTAGGCATGAAATTCACACTTTGGTTATCTAAAATTTGGGATGTGAATTTCAAACCCTAAATTTCAAATTTTTGGATTTTTGGATTTTTTTTTTTTTTTTTTTTTTGAAAATCAGGGGCTGTGTCTCTGCTGCATGGGCAATACGACACGCCAGCGTTAGGCAGCACTGCATCTCTGTCCATTTTTTTTGTTAAAATAAGATAAAGAAAAATAAAAATAAAAGATAAGGAATGACAATTAAATTATATCTTGGTACTTAAAAGTTTATTTCGGATTACTGATTTTCCAAAATAGATTAGTTGAAACAATGTGTTACCAAAGTAACCTCTCTTGTATAGATTAAATTATTTGAAATATTGAGAAGGTTGTGTGTATATAATTCATATGGATATTGATGGATTCATATGAAGGTAAATATTTGGTTGACTTACGTGCATACTTGTGATAATAAATATGTGACAATTATAAAGTTTTATTTTATGTGAACAATAAATTGATCCAAAAATAAATTTATTGTTTGACATAATTTATTGTCAATATTGGATGGTTACACTAAGAGTTCCACTTACAAGTTAATACTTTTATCCAAATACTAAATATCAATATTCTATGGTCTCTTGTAATGGAGCCCACTATTATTTGAATCTATTGATTGTCTAATACAGGTTCTCATGAGAACATGTTAATTAGGCTTAAATTCTCTATTCATTTAATCCATGCACTTCTACAATTCATACTATATCAATTCAATTTATATGCTTGAACCAAAGTTTGAGGATCGGAAAAAGAAAATTTGTATCGTTCTTGACGGTATAAATCTAAAATTTGTGTTAAGGACTAAATAACTCACTACTCTTATGAATAAGAGTTCTAATAATAAAAAGGGAATTCGGGGAAGTAGGATCATTCAAACCACATAAGTCTTATGATCATGAATCGTGAAATCTAGCAATATTCAGGGGCGATGTGTTCGATAAGGTAATTACAACCAAATATATGTCTCTTAAAGGCGATAAAGCCAAACTAGTACGCTCTATACGAACTTGGATTCACTAGAGTATAAAGTTAAAGAAAATATAAGGAGTACATCATGGAAATGCTCCATCTCACTTCAAAACTAAAGACATTAAAGCTTGAGCTGTTTGATGACTTGTTCGTGCATTTAGTTTTGATTTTTATTCATGCACAATTTAAGGTCAATTATAACTGTCAAAAGGGAAAAATGAACTCTTAATGAGCTCATTTCATATTGTATACAAGAATAAGGAAGGTTAAAGCAAGAGAGAAATGAAAGTACTCACTTGGCATATACCTTTAAGAACGAGTTAAAGAATAAGGAAACTGCATTTGTTTCAACTTAAAAAAAAAAAGCGAAAACTTGAAAATGATAAATCATCAGTCTATTACTTTTGTGAAAATTTGGAACACATAAAAAGAAACTGTATTAAATACCAAGCTTGTCATGCAAAGAAAGTACATTTCTCACTTTGGTTTGTTCTGAGCTTAATTTAGTTTTATTGCCCGGACACACTGGTGGATAAATTTTGGCGTCGCTACTCAGATAAGTGTGTCTATACGGGGTTGTCTGAACAGCCGAAAGCCAATTGATGCTGAAAGATTCATCTATATGGACGAAGAAAATCAGTTAAAGTTGAGGTTACATGGACTCTTAGTTATTATTAAAATGGTTTATTATTTGGATTTGAAAGAGACATCTGTGGTCCATCTTTTAGATGGAATTCGGTTTCTATTTCTATATTAGAAAAATTCGATTACTCTTGTTAATGTGAAAATAATCAGTTTAGTCTTTTTCTTAATTCAAATATTGTGGGTACCAATTCTATGGTAATCTATATTTGCTTAATTTGATTTGTCTCTTATAAAGAAATCTTGCATGTAAATTTACATGATATTAAACATAAATTAACCAATAACAATTTTGATTCGTTATGACACAAATGATCAGGTAACATCTTTCAAAAGAAAAAGGAAAAGCTTGTGTCGAAGGAATTCTTGATTCCCTTGATTTTTTAGACTAAAGTGTTTGTATTAATTAAATGGAGGGAAAACAAATAAATATAAGGAAATTATGTGCAAATATAATTTTGGACGTTTTAGAACTAATTTATACGAATATCCGTGGGCCATTTCCTTTGACTCTTAGAATGGTCAATAATCATTTATTATGTTCATAGGCTATTTTTCTCGTTATGACTATATATATCTTATTCATGAGAAATCCTAATCACTGGACATGATCAAAGTTTATAAGGTTCTGATTGAAAATCAACTCAAAAAAAGAATAAAACATATCAAATCTGATCGTGATGGTGAATACTATAGTAGAGATGACGGATAAGGAGAACAATGTCTAGAGCCTTTTGCAAAATTTTTAGAGGGATGTAGAATTGTAAGTTCCCAAAATTTTATATTCTTCAGTAGGTTGATGTAACCCATTTAAGGTTATGAAAGTCCAAGCCATAAGTTATTTAAAAGCCCAATACTGGTTTGATATGTTTTAAATAATTTTAATCTTATGAAAGTTCACAAGTAGCCATGCATGTTTTCTTTAAAATATAGAATTTTAAAATAAAGTAGTAGTGTTTCCCAAAGACTGAACCAGACGGTGAAAATTTATTTTATAGATAATAAATATTTTTAAGATTAGATTTTGCGTACACGTTATTTTTCAAAATGACCGAATTATAGGTAAAATATAGTCTATTAAGTTCTAATTGAGGATTTATGTTGTCCCCTTACTTTGTTAACTTAATAAAGTTTAGGAACCAAAGTGAGAATTTAAATTTAAAAATCCATTTCATTTCATTTTCCTCAAATCAAATTCACACACATTTTCATAGTTTGGTTGAATAGTCAAGGCTTTAAATCGGTAGGCTAAAATGTTGCATTAAACCTCAAATTATATTCATATACATTTAACATTTGTATACACACGTATAACATAAGGAATGAAACTACAATTAACCAATTAACCCATTTTGAATTCTCTTTAATTGGTAAGTGATGAATGCAACGGTTTTCTTACCTTTCATTTCGAAACTATACACTTTCTAATATATGTGAAATTTATACATTGAAATATGCAACCTTTGAACAAAAAAATTTGTCGAGGGAAAGTAAAGTGAAGGAGATTGTTTAAAGGCATTGGTTGCATTCAGGAATTAATATTTACGTCCAACTTCATCGATTCAAACATAGACGGTAAGTAGAGGTGAATGTGTTTATTTCGTTTTCAAATTATGATTTTTCGTTATAAGTTTAAGTGAATTGGTACCTCTGGGTATGGTGTTTCGGCACTACTATAGTTTGAATGATTATTATTCCGGCTCTACGTGTCAGATATTACTATAAAAATTGGATTTTACCGAAAATTCGTCTACGTATGACTGTATAGATCCACAGTTTGAAATTTCTAATTTGATAACGAAATGTACAGATAATATCTATTGAGTTTCAAACTCATGGGTTAATTTCCCTCTTACATGATGATTTGATATGCTTGGGGCGTGGATGATGGTAGATGATGATGCAACATGCTATGGAGATGCCGGTGACTTAACGTTTTTAATTCGATTATGCAACATTTATGTTTTTTTTTTTAATTTGATTTCTATGGACATCATATGTGGAACTATTCTAAGAACATTTTTATAAATAAGATATATTTAAAAGTTGTTATGTGTTATAGAAATTAACTTATAAGTCACCATTTACCATAAAAGAAAGTGCTAGCAATTTAGAGTTTCTGTTTTTCTAAATTTTCAGCTTCTGCCTTGAAATTCAAAATTCATAACTCAATCGTTACTTGGAATTCTTTGACAAAATCAGTGGCATTTGATAGCCTCATAGCTTAGCTATTGAATAAACTTGGAATCATGTCAATCTAATGTTGGTAGAATTTTATATATTCCTTAAGGCAAACTGCTTTGGATAGTGTTGCTATTTTCAGCTTCTGCTATTGACTTTAAAAATTCGTAACTCAATCGTTACTTATAATTTTTGGACAAAACTAGTGGCATTTGATAGCCTCATGGAATAGCTACAGAATAAAGTTGAAATCATATCAATCCTACATCTGTAAAATTTTATATGTCATTTTAAGTAAACTGCGTTGAGTTACATTCTAAACCGAGTCGCTGGGGGTTTTGTAAAATATTTTAATAACTCATATGTTACCGACAGATATGTCATAATATAAAGAATTTCCTATTTTAAAATAAAATTTCATGAAGTTTCGGGGTAAATAGCTACGCAAACGAAATATTTTTTTGAAATTGCCATTGAGATAGAAAACAAAAGTAACAACATTTTTTCTTATTTCACGTCGATAGTTGCATATACGATAAGTTGAATATACTGTATGTTGTTGTAAAGTTGCATATACGGCATGTTGTTGTATAATTAATTATTTAATTAAGTCCACAATCTACAGGTAAAGTAAAGTTAATCTTGTGACGTTTCGATCTAGCGGGTTGGGGCATTACAACATGGTATCAGAGAACAAATTTAGTCGATTTGCTAAAAACTCTTGCCCGTTGTGAGAATGGGGGCCATAGGATTAGTGACTGACAGAAAATAGGCCATTTGCTAGAAACTCTTGCCCCTCGTGAGAAACGTATCGGGAAGTTTATACAATAAAATATGCTATCTCAAATATTGGAAAGTGAACTTAAGGAACTTGACTTTGAGGATTTTTGCAATGCCTATATCCATAATTGGGGGACTATGATTGGTGATGTTAGCTTTCACTCGGATCCGAGTCGACGGTGACTTTAGATGACGAAGTTGGACAACCAAATATGGCAGATACTAATGAAGATGAAGATCCAGAAGAAGACCAAGAGTGAAATGAGTAGAGATTATAGGGACTACTCGTTCATGATGTAAAAAAAAAAAAGGAAAATTGTTCTTTTTCTCTTTCATGATGTAAAAAAATAATGAACAGGTCATGAAATATTTCATTTTTTTAATCCCAAGTATTGTGGTATTGATATACAAATTTAAAAAAAGAAATTATTTTTTTCTTCAAGAAAAATGTCTCGAGCAAACCAGAACAACCTAATAAGAGACCTCCTGCAAGCGATTCAAGATCTTGGCAGGCTGAATCAAAATCAAACTCCACCCACACCACCAGGTCCTATTACCCTCCTAACTCATACCTCGGTAGTTGAGTTATTTCGAAGGAATAAGCCCCTACCTTCGATGGAGCATCTGGTCCACTGGTAGTTGAGGAATGGCTTCATAAGTTTGAACAAATTTTTCAACTCTTAGATTACACTGATGCCCAAAAGGTCCAGCGTGTAGAGTTTATGTTTACCGATGATGCGAGTCACTGGTGGGATTTGTTGTCCCGAACTAGGACCCAAGAGCAGTAATTGGTGTTACCTTGGGAGCAATTCAAGGAAAAAGTGATTCTCACTTTCTAAGGGATTTCAAGGATAGTGAATTCTTTCAGCTCAAGTAGGGTAATATGTTCCTAACTGATTATGAGCAAAAGTTTGATCAACTCTCAAGGTTTGCTTCACACCTTGTTGACATGAAAATTAAGAAAACTCGGAGGTTCGAGCAAGGGTTAAACTCAGACATAAGCATGATTCTTATGTCACATCATTTTACATCTTACCATGAGATGTTGGAACGAACTTACACTATTTGGTATCAGAAGGTTAATACAGAGCAACACTGTAAATTGTTCGACCAGCAGGATAAAGGGCAAATTGGGAAGAGAAAGTGGAATGGTCAAGACAAAGGAAAGGACAAATGGCAAAATAAGAAAGCTAATATCAGACCTAGTGCCAGTAAGGCCTTAGTAGCTACAGTAGCGACGTGCACTAATTGTGGTAAATCTCATCGTGGTGAATGTGTGTAAGAAAAGAATGCTTGTTTTCGGTGTGGTAAGCCAGGATATATTGCTAAGGATTGTCCCATATTTACTCAGAAGAATGATGATAACAGTGATCCAAATAAAAAGGGAAAGTACGAGTTTTTACAATGACTCAGAAGGATGTAGAGGAAAACTTAATAGCAGGTATTTTACTGATATCTAATACACCTGCTTATGTACTGTTTGATTCGGGAGCTACTCATTCTTTTTATCAACGTATTTCATTGCTAAATCTAGTATTACTTGTAATAAGTCAGAGAGTACACTAGAAGTTAGCATTCCCTCAGGTAGAACATTAAATACAAATCAATTAGCTAAGTCAGTGAATCTTGAAATTGAGGAAAAAATATTAGAAGCGAATTTGTATCTGATAGAGATAAAAGACTTTGATGTGATTTTGGGTATGGATTGGTTGGGATATAGTTATGCAACCATTCGTTGTAGAGAAAAGAAAATGTCTTTTCAGAAACCAGGAGAAGAATAATTTTCTTTCCTTGGAATAAAGACCAAATCCCATCTCCAATTGGTATCTGCCTTACAAGCCAAGAGAATATTGAGAAAAAAATATCTCAAGGGTTTCTTGTTAACATTTCAGGAGAAAAACAAGTGATGATGAAGATTAGGGATGTACCGTGGTACAAGAATTTATAGATGTGTTTCCAAAAGATCTACCTAGTACCCCATCAGATAGACAAGTGGAGTTTATAATAGATCTGATTCTTGGAGTGACACCAGTATCTAAAGCTTCATACAGAATGACTCCAAATGAACTTCAAGAGTTGAAAATTCAGGTACAAGAATTGTTAGACAGTGGCTTTATCCGACCAAGTGTATCTCCATAGGACGCACCAGTGTTATTTGTAAAGAAGAAAGATAGAAGTATGATGATGTGTATCAACTATCGGGAGTTGAACTAGTTGACCATCAAGAATGGGTATCATCTCCCGAAAATTGAGGATTTGTTTGATCAATTTAAAGGGGCTAAAGTATTTTCCATGATTGACTTATGATCTGGATATCATCAATTGAAGGTTAAGGCTAGTGATATACCTAAGATGGCTTCCAGAACTCAATATGGACATTATGAGTTCATAGTTATACTGTTTGAGTTGACAAATGATCCAGCAATATTCATGGATTTAATTAATCGTGTATTTCACCAGTATCTTGATCAATTTGTCATAGTCTTCATTGATGACATTTTGATATACTCCAAGAGTAAAGATCAACATGAGGAACATCTTAGAATAGTATTAGAAACACTGCATAAGGAAAAGTTATACGCAAAATTTAAAAAGTATGAATTTTGGCTTGAGCGAGTTGGATTCCACGGTCATGTAGTTACCGCCCAAGGAATTGAAGTAGATCCAGTAAAAGTGGAAGTAGTAACTAATTGGAAGACACCAACTAACGCTGGTGAAGGTCGGAGTTTTCTGAGATAGGTCGCGTACTATTGGAGATTATAGAAGGATTCTCCAAAATAGCTGGACCAATTACACAATTGACAAGGAAGGGAGTAAATTTTCAATGGACAGATAAGTATGAACAAAGCTTTCGGGAGCTAAAACAGCGATTGATTACAGCCCCAGTGTTAACCATACTCAAAGGTTCGGAAGGGTTTGTTATATATAGTGATACATCCAAACAAGGTTTGGGATGTGTTTTAATGTAACATGAAAAATTGATTGCCTATGCATCAAGGAAATTGAAGTAACATGAGTAGAATTACCCAACACATGATCTAGAACTTCCGGTGGTAGTTCATGCATTAAAGATATTGCGGCATCACTTATATGGAGGGAAGTGCAACATTTACACAGATCATAAGTGTCTCAAATATTTCTTCCCACAGAAGAAACTGAATATGAGTCGAAGATGAGGGTTGGAGCTAGTAAAGGATTATGATTGCACTATTCATTACCATCCAGGTAAGGCTAATGTTATTGCCGATGCTCTAAGTAGAAAGTCGATGGGACAGTTTACATCATTACCTACTATTCAGATGGAGTTGATCAAAGAATTGGAAAATTTACGAATTGAAGTGGTTACAACACCAGAGCAAAGTACCGCTCATTTAGCAACTTTGGTTGTTCAACCTACACTCAGAGATCGAATCATAGAAGCACATGATAAAGATCCATTTTACAGAAGATTAGGAAAGGCATTGGTACCGATAGAAGAAAGGATTTTAGAATAGCTTCGGATCGGGCACTGGTGTTTAAAGGAAGAATTTGTGTGCCTAAGAATGAAGTTTTGAGGAATGAGATATTAGAATATGCTCATTTCACCCCTACACCGCACATCCTAGTAGTACGAAAATGTATCGAGATCTTCGAGCTACAATTTGGTGGAGGAATATGAAAAGAAGTATTGGCTTATTTGTGGCAAAATACATAGTATGTCAACAAGTTGAAGCAAAACATCAAAGACTAACAGGGTTGTTGACTCCATTGAAAATACCTGAATGGGTGGGGTAATATCGCAATGGACTTTGTGGTAGGATTTCCAAAGTCAGCAAGAGGACACAATGCTATATGGGTAATAGTGGATCGTCTAACAAAGTCCACTCATTTTTTTCTGGTAAAAATGACATTTAGCCTAGATCAGTTGGCACAGTTATACATTAGAGAGATTGTAAGATTTCATGGTGTCCCGTCTCTATTGTGTCTGATAAAGATTTGAGATTTACATCTAAGTTTTGGAAGAGCTTACAAGGAGTTATGTGAACAAAATTGAATTTCAGTACAGTGTATCACCCTCAATTCGATGGTCAGTCTGAAAGGACTATTCAAACTTTGGAAGATATGCTAAGAGCCTATGTTCTGGATCTAGGAGGCAGTTGAAAATCGTATCTACCTTTGGTGGAATTTGTATATAATAATAGTTTTCAAGCAACTATTGGAATGGCACCGTATGAAGCTCTCTATGGTAGAAGATGTAGATCACATGTTCATTGGGATAAGTCGAAGAAAAAAAAAAGTTTTGGGACCAGAGATCATTGAAAGGACGGTTAAAGCCATTGATAAGATCCGCACTAGGATAAAGGCAGTGCAAGATAGACAAAAAAAAAACTNAGGGAAGTGCAACATTTACACAGATCATAAGTGTCTCAAATATTTCTTCCCACAGAAGAAACTGAATATGAGTCGAAGATGAGGGTTGGAGCTAGTAAAGGATTATGATTGCACTATTCATTACCATCCAGGTAAGGTTAATGTTATTGCTGATGCTCTAAGTAGAAAGTTGATGGGACATTTGGCATCATTACCTACTTTTCAGATGGAGTTGATCAAAGACTTGAAAAATTTGCAAATTAAAGTGGTTACATACCAGAGCAAAGTACCGCTCGTTTAGCAACTTTGGTTGTTCAACTAACTCTTAGAGATCGGATCATATAAGCACAAGGGAAAAATCCATTTTTTCATAAGATCTGGAAAGACATTGGTACCGATAGGATAAAGGATTTTGGAATAGCTTCGGATCAGGCACTGATATTTAAAGGAAGAATATGTGTGCCCAAAGATTAAGTTTTGAGGACTGAAATATTAGAAGAGACTCATTTTACCCCATACACCGCATATCCTGGTGGTACGAAAATGTATCGAGATCTTAAAGATACATTTTGGTGGAGAAATATGAAAAACAATATAGGCATATTTGTGGCAAAATGCATAGTGTGTCAACAAGTTAAAGAAAAAGGTATTCATATTACAAATCTTACTAACATCAAAGATCAGTAGGGTTGTTAAATCCATTGGACATACCTGATGGAAATGGGAGAATATCACAATGGACTTTGTGGTAGAATTTTCGAAGTCAGCAAGAAGACACAATGCTATATGGGTAATAGTTGATCGTCTAACAAAGTTCGCTCATTTTCTTTCGGTAAAAATGACATTTAGCCTAAATCATTTGGCACAGTTGTACATTAGAGAGATTGTAAGATTGCATGGTATCCCCGTCTCTATTGTGTCAGATAGAGATCCGAGATTTACATCTAAGTTTTGGAAAAGCTTACAAGGAGCTATGGGAACGAAATTGAATTTCAGTATAGCGTATCACCCTCAATCCGATGGTCAGTCTGAAAGGACCATTCAAACTTTGGAAGATATGCTGAGAGCCTGTGTTCTGGATCTAGGAGGCAGTTGGGAATCTTATCTACCTTTGGTGGAATTTGCATATAATAATAGTTTTCCAGCATCTATTAGAATGGTACCGTATGAAACTTTCTATGGTAGAAGATGTAGATCATCTATTCATTGGGATGAAGTAGGAGAAAAGAGAGTTTTGGGACCAGAAATCATCAAAATGATAGTTGAAGCTGTTGATAAGATCCACACTAGGATAAAAGTAGTACAAGATAGACAAAAGAGCTATACTGATACCAGAAGAAAAGACCTGGAATTTGAAGTCGGAGAGAAAGTTTTTCTAAAATTGTCACCTATAAAGAGTATACTTAGGTTCGACAAGAAAGACAAACTACAACTTCTTTATATTAGACCTTTTGAAATACTTGATATGATCGAAAATATGGCCTATCGATTGGCTTTGTTGCCCAAACTATCGACAGTTCACAACGTATTTCATATATCGATGATCAGAAAGTATATACATGATCCTGATCACGTGGTTAATTATCAATCCCTGGAAGTACAGAAACATTTATCATAAGAGAAATTACCGATTAAAATACTGGATCGAAAGGTACATAAATTACAAAATAAGGAAATTCAACTTGTCAAAGTGCAATGAAGTAATCATGGAGGAGAAGAATCTACTTGGGAAAGAAGAAGTTAAAGATAAATGTCCAACACTATTTGTTTAATTTAAGGTAATTTCGAGACGAATTTTTTTTTTAAAATGTGAGGGACGTAAGGTCCCAAAATTTTATATTCTCAAGTAGGTTGATGTAGCTCATTTAAGGTTATGAAAGTTCATGCCACAAGTTATTTAAAAGCCCAATACTGGTTTAATATGTTTTAAATTTTAATCTCATGAAAATTCATAAGTAGCTATGCGTGTTTTCTTTAAAATATAGAATTTTTAAATAAAGTAGTAGTATTTCCCAAAGATTGAACAAGATGGTGAAAATTTATTTTATGGATAGTAAATAGTTTTAAGATTAGATTTTGCATATGTGTTATTTTTCAAAATGATCGAATTATAGGTAAAATATAGTCTATTAAGTTCTAATTTAGGATTTATGTTCTCCCCTTACCTTGTTAACATAATAAAGTTTAGGGACCAATGGTGAGAATTTAAATTTAAAAACCTAATTCATTTCATTTTCCTCAAATCATACTCACACATGTTTTCATAGTTTGGTTGAATAGTCAAGGCATTAAATCTCATAATCGGTAGGCTGAAATGTTGCATTAAACGTCAAATCATATTCATATACATTTAACATTTGTACACATATACACGTATAACATAAGGAATGAAACTACAATTAACCATTTAACCCATTTTAAATTCTCTTTAATTGGAAAGTGATAAATGCAACTGTATTCTTACCTTTCATTTCCAAACTACACACTTTCTAATATATGTGAAATTTATACATTGAAGTACATACACTTTGAACAAAAACAAAATTGTCAAGGGAAAGTAAAGTGAAGGAGATTGTTTAAAGGCATTGGTTGCATTCAGGAAGCGATATTTACATCCAACTTCATCGATTTAAAAGCGTCAAACGAAGGGTAGAGGTGCACGTGTTTATTTCGTTTTCAAATTATGATTTTTCGTTAAAAGTTTGAATGAATCGGTACCTCCAGATACGGTGCTTCGACACTACTATAGTTTGAATGATAATTCTCCAACTCTATGTGTTATGATATTACTATAGAAATTGGATTTTGCCGAAAATACCTCTACGTACGACGGTATGAATCCATAGTTTGAAATTTCTAATTTAATAACGAAATACACCGATAATATCTATTGAGTTTCAAACTTATGGGTTAATTCCCCTCTTACAAGTTGATTTGATATGCTTAGGGCGTGGATGATGGTAGAGGATGATGCAACATGATATGGAGATGTCGGTGACTTGATGTTTTTAATTCGATTATGCAACATTTATATTTTTTTTATTTGATTTTTATGAACATCATATGTGGAACTATTCTAAGAACATTTTTATAAATAATTTATGTTTAAAAGTAGTTATGTGTTATAGAAATTAATGTACAAATCATCATTTACCACAAAAGAAAGTGTTAGCGATTTAGTGTTTATATTTTTCTAAATTTTCAGCTTTTTCCATGAAATTCAAAAATTCATAACCCAATCGTTACTTGGAATTTTTCAACAGAATCAATGATTTTTGATAGCCTCATAGGTTAGCTATTGAATAAACTTGGAATCATGTTAATCCGATGTCGGTAAAATTTTATATGTTCCTTAAGCGAACTGCACGAGTAGTGTTGCTGTTTTCAGCTTCTGCCCTTAACTTTAAAAATTTGTAACTCAATCGTTACTTAGAATTTTTGGACAAAACTAGTGGGGTTTGATAGCCTCATGGATTAGCTACTGAATTGAAATCATATCGATCTGACATCTATAGAATTTTATGTCATTTTAAGTCAATTGTGTTTGGTTACCTTCTAAACCGAGTCACTGTAGGGTTTTGCAAAATATTTTAATACCTCATATGTTGTCTATGGAAGCTAATTTTTGGATATTTCATAATATAAAAAATTTCCTACTTTACAATAAAATTTCATGAAGTTTCGGGTTCGATATCTATGTAAACGAAATCTTTTTTTGAAATTTCCATTGAGATAGAAAACAAAAGCAATAACATTTATTTTTTTATTTCACGTCACTAGTTGCATATATGGTGTTTTAGTTGCATATACGGTATGTTGGTTGCATATCTGGTAAGTTACATATATGATATGTTAGTTGCATATCTGGTATGTTGTATATACGGTATATTGTTGTAAGTTGCATATACGGTATGGTGCTGCATAGTTAATTATTTAATTAAGTCTATGGTCTATGGGTGAAGTAAAGTTAATCTTGTGACATTTCAATCTATGCGGGTAGGAGCGTTACATGAATCGTCCAATAGTACACCATGTCAGGATCCTCTAGCATGAATGGTGTTACTGAGAGGCGAAACACAACACTAAAGATATGGTAAGGTGTATGATTAGTCATTTCACCTTGTTAGGATCCCCTAGCATAAATTGTGTTATTGAGAGACGAAACAAAACACTTAAGTATGTGGAAATCAGTATAACTAGTCATTTTACCTTGTCGGAATCTCTATAGGAAGAAGTACTAAAGACTCCAGCTTAGATTCTCATTAAAGTTCAAGTAAAGCAATTGTTAAGGGGTTGCAAATTTTTAAAGATTCCACTATTAGGTCAATTCTTGAAACGGGAAATGTTCGATTATTTGAGAATTTAGAGTTTGCGAGTGGAGATAAGGTTTTAAGATTAGAAATTGTCTTCAAAGAAGAATATGTATATATCTCATCTATTATCAAGGACAAATTCTTGTTCCAAATCTTGTTCAAGAAGCAATTTCGGGTCAAGACAATATTATAAATCTCATATATATATAATCAAAAGATTGTTCCAAAAAAAATTTAACAACCTTAAGAACAAATCCGATTAAAGGAAATCTATTAGAGAAAGGAAAAAGGCAAGTCCGAATGACTTTATAGCCTTTTTCCAAAAAATGAGGATGACATTAGATCGATGGAAGAATATCTAATCAATCAACTTTCATCAAGTCATTCAAAGGAATCATTCTAAAGAGTGAATTAATGTCATGAATAAAGAGATAAAGTCCATGAAAGACAATGACATTTGGGAACTCATCTTGTTGTAAATGGCTTAAAGGTAGGAAGCCCATTGATTGTAAATAGATATTTAGTGGATTGATGACATGTAAAAAAAGATAAAGTTCATAAGTAACAATAAAGTTTGTGAATTCGTCACATTGCCTGAAGGTGCGAAATTCATTGGTTGTAGCTAGATATTTAAAATCAAGAGGAATTCGAAGGATGGTGTGAAGAAATATAAGACTCATCTTATTGTAAATGGCTTCATGCAAAATGAAGGCATTGACTTTAAAGAGACATTTTCTCCGGTTTCTATGAGAGACTCTTTTAGAACTATATGGCACTTGTGACACATTTTGATTTTAAGCTACGTTGATGGTTTACAAATTAAAAAATTCATTTATGGGTTTAAGTAGGCTTCCCGTCATGGTACCACAAATTTCTTCAAATAATTATCATTTGATTTTGAGATGAATTTAATTGATGATTATGTGTATCACAAATTCAGTAGGAGAAAACATATTCTCCTGGCATTGTATGTTAATGAAATACTGCTTGCTTGCAATGATATAGTCTTATTACACAAAATCAAAAATTTCTGTCATGAAATTTTGAAATGAAAAATTTAGGTGACGCCTCTTTTGTATTAAGGATATAGATACATCGGAATTGTTCTCGGGTTTTTTTTTAAATTATCACAAAATGAATTATATTGAAAAGGGTTTAAAGAGATTTGGGATGTACGAATATAAACCAGGTGATACCCTTATTGCTAATGTAGACAAGTTTAATCACAATTAATGCCTTAAAGATAATTTTAAAGAAACAATACAGAAAATTCCATGTACTTCAACAGTTGGGAATTTAATGTATGTTTAGGTTTGTACACATTCGGATATAGTATTCATTGATGGAATGTTGGGAAAATATTTTAGTAACTTTGGGATTGATATTTCGAAAGCAGCCAACGGGTTATTCGGTATCTATAGAAAACTAAGGATTACATGATCACATACAGGAAATCAGACAATTGGAGATTATTGGATATTCTGATAATAGAATATGATTGTACAATTGTCACTAGGCTAACTGCACATTTTGGATGGAATTGAAAGATCACTTAAGTTATCTGTGACAATAGCAGTCCTGTATTCCAATAGGAGCCCGATGATGTAAAATTTATAGACATTAAGTTCTTAACTGTCAAGGAATAAATTCAGGGTAGTCAGGTTACTATAGAGCAATTAGGACAAACTCAATAATTACAGATCTGCTTACTAAAGAATACCACTTAAGGTCTTTCATGAGCATACTGATCACCATCTTTTGATGATATGATAGTTTAGTGGGAGTTTGTATTTCGCTGTTGCTTGATTCAGACACATCTTATACTTATAGATATTTAGGTTATTTTGCAAAAATAAAGTATTCAGCTCGGTTTCACTTTAATTAAAGTTTTGGTTTGATCTCATTAAAAAATAAGGTTGAACCAGTTGAAAATAGAAATGTTTAAATTACATTACATGTAATTTTCATACTATACGTCGACACTTGATTTATGTCATTTGATTGTATTGATGACCATTGAGAGTTTAGTTATGATAATTGAAAGGAAAATCGCTCTGATCCTATATTACATAATTGAAGGGCGAGATTGTTTGAAAATACTTTTGATTATGATAGAAAAAGTTTTCAACTCATAAAGTTATACATATTTATAAGGTAACATATGTAGCTCAAATGAGAAATTGTTGGGAAAATATTAATTGCCATGTGGGTCGACATATATTGTATATAAATGTTATCTTAAAATTAAGCTCAAAATTAAAGGTAATCTAATAAAGAATTAAGTAATTTGACTTTATGCATCTAAATAAAGTGTGAGCCGAATTATTGTGTAAAGACCAATTAGGATTGTATTTCATGATGGGATGAAATGCATATGAAAATATAAATAGGATTATGATCCCTAATTTATATGTAATTCTCATTCTTTGTATCATCATATCAACACAAAAATATAATAGAAAACATATTGAAAATGAAGATTCAAAATTCACAATCAAGAATAGGAAATCAACAATCAAGAAAAAAAAAATTAAAGCAATCAAGATTATGAAGCAAAAAGCCAAAGTCAAGAACAAGAAAAGCCAATTTTCAAGATTAAAGGTTAAGAAGCCAAACATGAAGAGATTGTAGTTGATCTTCAAGATTCAATACTCGGAATCAAGATCTAGTAATAAAGAATAATTGCCAATACTCGGAATCAAGATCTAGTAATAAAGAATAATTGCCAATGAATTAAAGTATGCTCCACATTTAATAATTTTCTTTATAATTCGACATGGAGGATCTGACAATTAAGTAATTAGATTTTTAATTTCTTGAAGTTTAAAGTTTCATATTATTCTAACAATATGAACTTGAAGTTGTACGAAAACTTCTAGATGTCTTAATGTTCGATTCAAACACATTTCGAGGGTTTCAGGGTTGACATTATTCACAAAAAAAAAATTAAAATGGATTCGAAATCTCAAATTGGGATGAAAAACTATCTCTGAGCCAGCGAGATGGCGGACCAAAATTTTCTTTGATGAATTGTAAATTCAATAAGGAATTCTTTTACGGGGAGTGGCTCACCAAAAAAAAAAAAAACAAGAAGAAGAAATT